>SJYC01098810.1:0-10926 GCA_006408675.1 Madoqua kirkii | reverse complement strand
GCTGTTTCTCCATCTATTTCCCATGCAGTGATGGGACCAGATGCCATGATCTTCGTTTTCTGAATGTTGAGCTTTAAGCCAACATTTTCACTCTCCTCTTTCACTTTCATCAAGAGGCTTTTTAGTTCCTCTTCACTTTCTGCCATAAGGATGGTGTCATCTGCATATCTGAGGTTATTGATATTTCTCCCGGCAATCTTGATTCCAGCTTGTGTTTCTTCCAGTCCAGCGTTTCTCATGATGTACTCTGCATAGAAGTTAAATAAGCAGAGTGACAATATACAGCCTTGACATACTCCTTTTCCTATTTGGAACCAGTCTGTTGTTCCATGTCCAGTTTTAACTGTTGCTTCCTGACCTGCATACAGATTTCTCAAGAGGCAGGTTAGGTGGTCTGGTATTCCCATCTCTTTCAGAATTTTCCACAGTTTAGTGTGATCCACACAGTCAAAGTACCCTTTACTGGGTTTTAATAGCCATGTTACATATTTTTTTCTTCCCTTTCTATGCTACGGAGCAGACTAAGTTGCTTTAGAATTAACTGCTTTTAAAAGTTTGTAAAATCCCTCTATGAGACAAAGAGGACCTGATCATTTTGATAAAGGGTATACTGGATCTTTGAGCAATTCCTCTGCTTTTCTTTTATTGGTATTTGACCTCATTGACTATTTTTATCACTTATTTTTGGAGAAGGCAATGGCAACCCACTCCAGTACTCTTGCCTGGAAAGTCTCACGGACGTAGGAGCCTGGTGGGCTGCAGTCCATGGGGTCACGAAGAGTCAGGCACAACTGAGTGACTTCACTTTTTACTTTAATGCATTGGGGAAGGAAAATGGCAACCCATTCCAGTGTTCTTGCCCGGAGAATCCCAGGGACAGGGGAGCCTGGTGGGCTGCCATCTATGGGGTCATACAGAGTCGGACACGACTGTAGTGACTTAGCAGCAGCAGCAGAGTAAATTTTACATTTTTGAAAATTGTAGATTTCATTGTGTTCATTTTTTTTGTTGTTTGTGCCAGATTCAGTAAGCCAGTTCCATATGCTTCTTTGAATTTTATCTATATTTGTGACTATCCCACCCTGTTTCTTATTTTGTGTATTTTTTTCATATCTCTTTTCCCTTAGATTAGCTTATAGGTTAGTCATGGGAAAAAATGGCAGCAAGCAATTGAAATAAAATAATTTTTAAAGTTAGAAAAAATAATTTAAGATGAATTTCAAAAAATTAGAAATAAAACAGGTTTCCTCGAAGATGGGAAGAGTGTATACAAATAGACATATGAATCTGCCATTTCACATTCCAGTTAATCTTTTAGTGTCCTTGACAAATGGGCTTGTTCTAATGCATTTATACAATACTTACATGGAAATATAAGTAAAGAATGCGGTTCTAGCTTACTAATAGTGTATGTGATTTAAAATAGGTTTAATTTTTAACACTGATATGTTGTTGTTGTTGTTGTTCAATTGGTAAGTCATGTCTCACTCTTTGTGACCCCGTGATTGGCAGCACAGCAGTAATGTCCTTCAGTATCTCCCACAGTGTGGTAAGAATTACCACACTGTGACAAAGGAAAACAAGGTGAGCAAATGCTGTTGGAAAGATGGTTCCAATAGACTTGCTGGGAGAGGTCTGCCACAAACCTTCAATTTGTAAAAAATGAAATATCTGCAAAGTATAAAATGAAACATGATAAAATTAGATATGCTTGCAACTTCCATATTGAACTGGATTAAGCTTTTTCAAATGGTAACAATGTTTAGAGATTTGTTAAAAATCTCCTAAACATAGAATCAAGGGTTGAGATCAGGAAATGTGGCGGAATTAGGTGGATAAGATAGCAGTGAGTTGTGTCCAGTGCATGTCACCATCAGGTGGTCAATTTGTCATCACAAACTCTCCCTAAATCGTAAATATGAGTGTTACCTGTCATCATTTCTTTGAGTAGTCTGGGAAGAAGAAGTAATATAGTATAAGTGTCTTAATTATATTGGGTAATGTTAATCACATTTCACTTACTTTATTCTAACACATATAATTCTAATAGTCTTATGGGGGTAGAAATGTGGAGACATGGAGAAAGAAGATACTTGGTCTTCTTTGTGTATAAAAGTAAAATACTGGTTTTTGCATCGCTCGTTTGTGGTACTCGAGAGGTCGTTTCCTACCTGTAGGTTTGTGATGGATTGAAGGCAGAATTCTAATAACTTTTCCAACACATGTTGACACCTGTAGTCTTTTCTTTCCCAAGGTGTGTGGGGGGTGGGCTCTAGTTATGTGCAGAGTTGCTATGAAGACGCCCTCTGTCATAATAGGTGCCAGATGCACAGCTAGTGCTCAATAACTAATGGATAATGATCGGATATATTCACACCTTGGAAATGAGGTGGAGAATTTTTTGAATCTTCTGATAGAGTTCAGCATGATGAGAATCCCCACGGAGGGACATGGGGTGAGAATCTGTCCCAGCGATAGCAGGTGATGACAGGGGACTCTGTTTCAATATGTTTTGGATAGAAAATCTCAGCTTTGGTCTGCCGACGCTGGTGAGCTGTCATCACTTACACACCAGTGGTGTTATAGACTTGTGGAATATGTCATTTTGAAAGGATTTAGAAGGCCAGAAAGTGACTCTTATCCCACATGACATTGGCATCCTCTGGCATTGAAAATTAAATGTATGAAGTGAGAACTTCCCCCAAAACAGTACCACAAACATAACTATGAGGGCAGTAAGAAAGTGGTGCTGTTTTCCAAGTTGAGGCTAGAAAGAAAGAGGTTTGATCTCGTTTATAGCAACTCAAATTACTATACAAAGTATAGACAGACCACGTTTGGGGTGAACTTAATCCTATTTAAATTTTTTTTTAATAATTTCAGATTCTTTAAAAAATTGTTTAGTAGAGAATGAGGGAAGGGATAATTAGAGAGTTTGGGACTGACATGTCCACACTGCTATATTTAAACTGGATAACCAACAAGGACCTACTGTATAGCACAGGGAACTCTGCGCAAAGTTATATGGGAGCTTGGATGAGAGAGGAGTTTAGGGGAAAAGGAATACATGTATATGTATGCCTGAGTCCCTTTGCTGTCCGCCTGAAACTATCACAACGTTGTTAATGAGTTATACCCCCAAATAAAAGCTAAACAATTGCTTTAATAGACAGTTGGAGTTGGATTCCAGACTCATATTTAAAGGCCATTGTTAGCCTGCAGAAAAAAGTGAAATTGTATCAGTACTCCAGTGTATTGGAGAGCTTTTTAAGAGTGACTCTGAGTTAGTCATTTTGAATTTCTCCATAAAGACTACAAAGTCTGTTGGTATTTAGTGGGACTCATCCAATATTAGGGCTTCACAGGTAACTCAGTGGTAAAGAATCCACCTCCCAGTGGCCAGTGCAGGAGAGGCAGGTTCTATCCCTGGTTTGGGAAGATCCCCTCGGGTAGGAAATGACAACCTGCCCCACTATTCTTGCCTGGAAAATTCCAAGGACAGGATCCTGCTGGGCTATAGCTCATGGGACTGCAAGGAGTCCGACATGACTGACTAAACATTCACACACATCCAGTGTGAAAAGTGAAAGTAACTCCATCAGTTTGAGGGTCTATGTTTTCCCACTTGTATGCCCCAAGGGCTGCTCATTTCCAGGGAGTGAGGTGAGGACAGATGGGACCATTCCACCTGCCCAGGGCCTCGCCGAGTCATCTTGCTTAGGTCAGAGAGTCATAGCAACTAAACCCTTCCTACCTTAAGTGAGTCACTGCTTGGCCATTCAGTCCTGGTCAGTTTGGGGGTCCTGCCTGACCTAAAGGTCTGTTCTCTATGCGTTAGGAAAAAGGCAGGGTCAGCTAAGTAGACATTCCAGGTCATGCTGACCTGTGATCCTAAGATTTGAACACTGGACTTAAAAAAAAAAAGATTTCCTGTCTGATTTTTCCTAGTATGTATTTTCCTCTGTTTCAATTTGCCCCAGTTTCTTTCTGAAAACAACTGCTTTCCTGAATCCCATGTTGGGGTAAGCCTAACTTTCACAAGCCATTTCCTTTGTTTTGGGCATTGCACAGCACTCTTTGAAAATGCTTTCCAGTAGTTTGAGAGAGTTAAATTATTTGGCCAGTAAGATTTCAGCCCCTCAGTAGATTTTGTGTTGCCTTATGAAAATGTAGTTTTACTATACTGTTGCAAGGTTGTGAGTTTATCACAGTCCCAAGTATTTAGATAGACCCTGAAAATATAGTCAGTTAAGCCATGTGTGATGTGTCTTAATGACAACATTGATTCAATTATTCAGCTTCCATTTCCTTTCTCTAGGATGTGAGTAGATTTTTAAAAATTTAACTTGGTTGATTTCTGGTCCTCTGAAGACAGTGTCTGTGATTAAACTTCATCCTCCCTTTCCCAGATCCAGTAGAGGTACAGGAAGTTCACAGTCTCAGTTAGATTTTTCCTTCTTGCATTTCTCAAAACTGCTTTCTCTTCTTTCTGTATGTCTTAGGGTTTTGTTTGGGCATGCATTTGAGAGTTTTTAGGGTTTTTGTCTTAAGATCCTTGGATTGGAATCTTTAAGTTCCTGTCAAGTATCACCCAGAAGCTAGCAGCCCTGCCTTTCCATGCTGGTTCGCCAGCAGTATCACTTAGTGTAGAGACCAGTCTCATCTTTTTCCCAGAAGGACCACTGAAATAGCTTGTACCAGTGTGCATGCTGAGAGAGGCACCTTACTGGACTATACCTCCCGAGTTAACTTTTCAGGCTTAGAAAAGCCCTCCAAACATTCCACACTATATTACCCATTTGCAAAATATTGACCAGTCAAAAATGAATCAAGCTTGTAAATAAACAGTGGATGAGTTCCTGTGACTATGTCATCCTCTTCCTTATGAATTTTCAGATGTTAGCCATGAGATGTGCCCTAGGATCCCATAAATACAGGAGTGTTAGACCTTTAGGTTTGTCATGCAAGTGAGTAAAGGGCTTTTCTGAACAAGAGTGCTAAAATTTCAAACAATTCCTTTGTTTTTAACCTAATGATAAATGTGAAGAAGAAAAAGCCATTTTGTTTGCTTTCTCAGTTCTAAACAGTTTACCTATGGATATGTGTATCTAGAGGCTATAGAGGTGATAGGCTTGGGATCAAAGGGTGAGATGAATCTGAGCTACCAGGGCTTGGAGACAGAGACAGAAGGGACTGAGCTTTGAGATGGGGTCACCTTGACGACCCTTGCTCCAGGCATGCATTTGTCATTGTGTGTCTAACTACAAAAGAATCAGGGAAACAAAACTTGCATTCATCCACATGGTCTTTGCAGAACCTCTGTTAAGACTGTGGGATCTTCCCTTTCATTTTACATGGACCTCAGATGGTCATAAGCATGTGCTACTCAGTGAACAGAGGTAACTTCAGTGTCACCCAGCTGAGGTGGCTTTAGGTGTGGTACAACCCAGCTGGATTCTGTACAGGATTTCATAGGAAGCAAGTTGAATGTTGGGAGAAGGCAATGGCAACCCACTCCAGTATTCTTGCCTGGTAAATCCCATGGACGGAGGAGCCTGGTAGGCTGCAGTCCATGGGGTCGCTAGGAGTCAAACACGACTGAGCGACTTCACTTTCACTTCTCAATTTCATGCATTGGAGAAGGAAATGGCAACCCACTCCAGTGTTCTTGCCCGGAGAATCCCAGGGATGGGGAGCCTGGTGGGCTGCCATCTCTAGGTCACACAGAGTCAGACATGACTGAAGTGACTTAGCAGTAAGTTGAGTGTATGCTTAGAAATGAAAGAAACCAAGAAGGAAGGAGAGGAACTCTCCAACACGAGAATTCAGATGACTGCTCCATCAAGGAACTCCTTTCCAGAAAAATGAGGGAGGCAGGGAGAATGAAATGGCAATCCACTCCAGTATCCTTGCCTGGAAAATCCCATGGGGGTCTACAGTCCATGGGGTCACAAAGAGTCTGTCATGACTGAGCAACTAACACACACACAGGGGCGAAACATTGAGTCAGTGATCATCAGAGCATCACTTCAGGCAAATTGAGATAAAGAAACAGGTGGGAAATTGCCTTATAACTCCCCCCAGTAACTTGGCTCTCTGGTTTTTCTATAAGATGGTTATTTTTTCTTTTTAATTAATTTTTTTATTGAAGGATAATTGCTTTACAGAATTTTGTTGTTTTCTGTCAAACCTCAATATGAATCAGCCATAGGTATACACATACCCCTCCCTTTTGAACCTCCCTCCATCTCCCTCTCCATCCCACCCCTCTAGGTTGATACAGAGCTCCTGTTTGAGTTTCCTGAGCCATATGGCAAATTCCCATTGGCTATCTATTTTACATATGGTAATGTGAGTTTCCATGTTACTTTTTTCATACATCTCACCCTCTCCTCCCCTCTCCCCAGGGCCATAAGTCTACTCTCTATGTCTGTTTCTCCATTGCTGCCCTGTATATAAATTCTTCAGTACCATTCTTCTAGATTCCATATATATGTGTTAGAATACAGTATCTTTCTCTTTCTGACTCACTTCAGTCTATATAATAGGTTCTAGGTTCATCCACCTCATCAGAACTGACTTAAATGCATTCCTTTTTATGGCTGAGTAATACTTCATTGTGTATATGTACCACAACTTCTTTATCCATTCATCTGTCGATGGACATCTAGGTTGCTTCCATGTTCTAGCTCTTGTAAATAGTGCTGCAAGGAACAGTGGGATACACGCGTCTTTTTCAAGCCTGGTTTACTCAGGGTATATGCCTAGGAGTGGGATTGCTGGGTCATATGGTGGTTTTATTCCTAGTTTTTTAAGGAATCTCCATACCATTTTCCATAGTGGCTCTATCAATTTACATTCCTACCAACAGTGCAAGAGTGTTCCCTTTTCTCCTCACCCTCTCCAGCATTTATTGTTTGTAGACTTTTTGATGATGGCCGTTCTGACTGGTATGAGACGATATCTCAGTGTAGTTTTGATTTGCATTTCTCTAACAATGAGCGATGTTGAGCATATTTTCACGTGTTTGTTAGCCATCTGTATGTCTTCTTTGGAAAAATGTCTGTCTAGGTCTTTTCCCCACTTTTTGATTGGGCTGTTTGTTTTTGTGGTATTGAGTTGTATGAACTGCTTGTACATTTTAGAAATTAATCCTTTGTCAGTTTTTTAATTTGCTATTATTTTCTCTTACTCTGAGGGTTTTCTTTTCACCTTGCTTATAGTTTCTTTTGCTGTGCAAAAGCTTTTAAGTTTAATCAGGTCCCACTTGTTTACTTTTGTTTTAATTTCCATTACTCCAGGAGGTGAGTCATAGAGGATTTTGCTTTGATTTATATCATCGAGTGTTCTGCCTATGTTTTCCTCTAAGAATTTTATAGTAACTGGTCTTACATTTAGGTCTTTAATCCATTTTGAGTTTATCTTTGTGTATGGTGTTAGGAAGTGTTCTAATTTCAAGATCTTTTACATGTAGCTGTCCAGTTTCCCAGCACCATTTATTGAGGAGACTGTCTTTGCCCCATTGTATATTCTTGCCTCCTTTGTCAAAGATAAGGTACCCATAGGTGCATGGATGTATTTCTGCGCTTTCTATCTTGTTCCATTGGTCTATATTTCTGTTTTTGTGCCAGTACCATACTGTCTTGATGACTATAGCTTTGTAGTATAATCTGAAGTCAGGAAGGTTGATTCCTCCAGCTCCATTCTTCTTTCTCAAGACTACTTTGGCTATTCGAAGTCTTTTGTGTTTTCATATGAATTGTGAAATTTTTTGTTCTAGTTCTGTAAAAAAATGCCATTGGTAATTTAATAGAGAGCATGTTGAATCTGTACATTGCATTTGGTAGTATATTCATTTTCACAATATTGAATTTTCCTACCCAGGAATATGGAATATCTCTCCATCTGTTTATGTCATCTTTGATTTCTTTCATTAGTGTCTTATAATTTTCTGTGTACAGTTCTTTAGTCTCCTTCAGTTCAGTTCAGTTCACTGCTCAGTCATGTTTGACTCTTTGCGACCCCATGAATCACAGCACGATCCTCCAGCTCCGTTCTTCTTTCTCAAGGCTGTTTTTAGGGGGTTTTGTGTTTCCATATGAATTGTAAAAATTTTTGTTCTAGTTCTGTGAAAAATGCCATTGGTAATTTCATGGGGATTGCACTGAATCTGTAGATTTCATTTGGTTGTATAGTCATTTTCACAGTATTGGTTCTTCCTACTCAGGAACATGGAATATCTCTCCATCTGTTTATTTCATCTTTGGTTTCTTTTATCAGTGTCATAATTTTCTGTGTACAGTTCTTTTGTCTCCTTAGGTAAGTTTATTCCTAGACATTTCTTTCTTTTTATTGCAATGGTGAATGGGATTGATTCCTTAATTTCTCTTTCTGATTTTTCATTGTTAGTATAGAGAAATGCAAGTGACTTCTGTATATTGCTTTTGTATCCTGCAACTTTGCTAAATTCACTGATTAGCTTTAGTAATTTTCTGATCCTATCTTTAGGGTTTTCTATGTACAGTGTCATGTCATCTGCAAACAGTGAGAGCTTTACTTCTTCTTTTCCAGTCTGGATTCCTTTTATTTCTTTTTCTTCTCTGATTGCTGAAGCGAGGACTTCCAGGACTATGTTGAATAATAGTGGTGAAAGTGCACACCCTTGTCTTGTTCCTGATTGTAGAGGGAATGCTTTCAGTTTTTCACCATTGAGAATAATGTTTAGAAGGAAATGGCAACCCACTCCAGTGTTCTTGCCTGGAGAATCCCAGGAACGGTGGAGCCTGGTGGGCTTCCGTCTATGGGGTCGCACAGAGTCGAACACGACTGAAGCGACTTAGCAGCAGGAGACTCATATACGGCCTTATGTTACTGTGTTGAGGTAGGTTCCTTCTATGCCCATTTTTTGAAGAGTTTTAATCATAAATGGGTGCTGAATTTTGTCAAAGGCTTTTTCTGCATCTATTGAGATTATCATATGGTTTTTATATTTCAGTTTGTTAATGTGGTATAGCACATTGATTGATTTGCATATATTGAAGAATCCTTGCATTCTTGGAATAAACCCAAGTTGATCATGGTGTATGAGCTTTTTGATGTGTTGTTGAATTCTGTTTGCTAAAATTTTTGCATCTATCAGTGATATTGGCCTGTAGTTTTCTTTTTTTGTGTTGTCTTTGGTTTTGGTATCAGAGTGATTGTGGCCTCATAGAATGAATTTGGAAGCGTTCCTTCCTCTGTGATTTTTTTTTTTTTTGAAAGAGTTTTAGACGAATAGGCATTAGCTTTTCTCTAATTGTTTGACAGAATTCTCCGGTGAAGCCGTCTGGTCCTGGGCTTTTGTTTTTTGGAAGATTTTTGATCACAGCTTCAATTTAAGTGCTTATAACTGGGTTGTTCATAAGTTCTATTTCTTCCTGGTTCAGTCTTGGAGATTGGGCTTTTCTAAGAATCTGTCCATTTTTTCCAGATAATGGATTTTGAAAGAGTTTTAGACGAATAGGCATTAGCTTTTCTCTAATTGTTTGACAGAATTCTCCGGTGAAGCCGTCTGGTCCTGGGCTTTTGTTTTTTGGAAGATTTTTGATCACAGCTTCAATTTAAGTGCTTATAACTGGGTTGTTCATAAGTTCTATTTCTTCCTGGTTCAGTCTTGGAGATTGGGCTTTTCTAAGAATCTGTCCATTTTTTCCAGATAATGGATAAAATAAAATTTTATCCATTTTATTGCCATATAGTTATCCATAATAGTCTCTTATAATTCTTTGTATTTCTGCATTGTCTGTTGTAACCTCTCCTTTTCCATTTCTAATTTTGTTGATTTGATTCTTCTCTCTTTTTGTCTTGATGAGTTTGGCTAAAGGTTTGTCAACTTTGTTTATCTTCTTAAAGAGCCAGCTTTTAGTTTTATTAACCTTTAATATTCTTTCTTTCATTTTTTTCATTTGTTTCTGCTTGGATCTTTATGATTTCTTTCCTTCTACTAATTTTGGGGTTTTTTGTTTTGGTTTTTCCTGTTGTTTCAGGTATAAAGTTAGGTTGTCTATTAGATGTTTTTCTTGTTTCTAGAGGTAGAATGGTATGGCTATCAACGTCCCTCTTAGAATTGCATTTACTGCATCCCATAGGTTTTGAATTGTTATGTTTTCATTGTCATTTGTTTCTAGAAATTTTTTGACTTCCCTCTTGATTTCTTCAGTAACCTATTGGCTATTTAGAATTGTGTTGTTTAGCCTCCATGTGTTTCTGTTTCTATAGGTTTTTTTTTTTTCTCTCGTAATTGATATCTAGTCCCATAGCATTGTGGTTGGAGAAGGTGCTTGATACAATTTCAATTTTCTTAAATTTACTGAGGTTTGATTTGTGACCCAAAATGTGGTCTATCCTGGATAATGTTCCATGTGCCCTTCAGAAGAAGCAGTAGTCTTCTGCATTTGGACAGAATGTCCTGAAGATATAAATGAGATCCATCTCATCTAATGTATCATTTAAGACTTGTGTTTCCTTATTAATTTTCTGATTTGATGATCTGTCCATTGGTGTGAGTGAGGTGTTAAAGTCTCCTACTGTTATTTTATTACTATCAATTTCTCCTTTTATATCTGTGAGTGTTTGTCTTATATATTAAGGTGCTCCTATGTTGGGTTCATGGGTATTTACAATTGTGATGTCTCTCTCTTGCATTGACCTCTTGATCATTATATAGTGTCTTTACATATCTCTTGTAATCTTCTTTATTTTAAAGTCTATTGTGTCTGATATGAGGATTGCTACTCCAGCTTTCATTTGCTTCTCATTTGCAAGGAATGTATTTTTGCATCCTCTCACTTTCAGTCTATATATGTCTTTAGGTCTGAAATGTGTTACCTGTAGACAGCATATATATGGGTCTTGTTTTTGTATCCATTCAGCCAGTTTGTGTCTTTT
>SJYC01098808.1:0-17791 GCA_006408675.1 Madoqua kirkii | reverse complement strand
TGAAATTAAAATTAAAATAATTAGAATAATATCTTGCTAGAACAGAAATCATCAGACAGATCGGTGAAGTAAAAGGCATAGAAACAGCCTCCATATACACGAGCTTGCCTGAGTGCTGAGTTGCTTCGGCTGCTTCTTCAGTCATGCCTGACTCTCTGAGACCCTATGGGCTGTAGCCCTCCAGGCTCCTCTGTCCATGGGATTTCCAGGCAAAAATACTGGAGTGGGTTGCCATTCCCTCCTCCAGGGGTCTTCGAAACTCAGGGATCGAACCCGTGTCTCCTGTACAACAGGTGGATTCTTCACCACTGAGCCACTGGGAAAACCCATACATAAGTTCATTATCTGATAAAGAAGTCATCTCACATTACTGGGTGGGAAGGAAGTAAAAGCTGCTGGCACAACTAATTAAATATTTAGAAAAAACTAAATTTTCGTTATACTAAGAAAAAATTCTAGATAGATTAAAAAGCTATATGTAGAAAGCAAAGTATAGAAGAACATTTATTTAGGTTATTTAAGAACAAAGATTTTTCTTAGCAAAAGGCAATGGATGAGATTTGACCACATGGAAATAAAAATGACCATGTTAGAAATTGAGAAAGACAATATAAAAAATATATGCAACAAGGATCAATGCCCTTTTTAATTAGGCTGTTCATGTAAAAAAGACAGCACTCAAAAAATGTAGAAAAATGATTTAACATATTTCAAGTTGCTAATGAGCAGAATATTCAATCACAGCCAACAGTACAAATTGAAACAAAACTTAGATACTACTTTTCTCCCATAAAGTGATTCTAGAATTGGTAAAAATGATGGCTTGAAATCTGTACACTACTAACAGAGAAACTGGTACAGCCTTGCAGGAAATACATGGCCAAACCCATTAAGAGATTAAAATCAATTCATATCCTCTCATTCAGGGATTTCAGTTAAATATATGGAAAAGATCTATCTATCAAGTTCATTGCTGCTGCTGCTGCTTAATCACTTCAGTCATGTTCTTTACCACTGAGCCAGCCACCAGGGAAGCCCCATCAAGTTCATTACAGCATGGTTTATAACAGTGGGAGTGAGCAAACGAATGCTCAGCAATAATAAAATAAATGAATTGTGGTCCCTCCAGATGACTGACTGCTATGAAACTAATAATCATTATTAGAGAACATTTTATGTGGCTCCATAATCTTAATATGTGAAAGTTAAGACACAGGATTGTATAGAGAGCTTACTTACATATATATTATAGTGCTATTTATCCCTATCTGTCATTTGTCCAAAATATCACTGAGAGATACAATTCTTAAAATTTTGTTATACTTTTCTGTAATCCCCATATCCTCTAATGAATTGCTCTGTAGCAAGTAGGCAGATTTTCTCATTGCTACTTGGATATGCAAATATCAAAACAAATTTTATATTCATTCCTTAATCTCTTTGCTTATTTCTTTATTACTGCATCTTCTTCCTTCCACGCTCCCCTTCCTACTGGATAGCTGAGGCAACTTTGTTAATTGACAGTATCTCAGTGTCTCCTTTTTTAAATGATTTCCTTTAGTTCATAGTGATGAGTTGAAAACTCGGGTTTTCAGACTTGAGCCTTCCATCTTTCTTGTTCCCAAGATGAGTCTTGATGTCTGGGTTAGGAGGGTCTTGTGTCCTCGGCGGGAGATGGAGAAGAGTCTTGAATCTTCAGTCTGTTGAGAGGCTGCAAGGTTTTGCCTCTTTTAAGTGAGAACTGGATGAGTCTGTTGATGACAGTTTCTGGAAGATGGTGGCCGCTGCCTATCTCACCTCATGCTGCTGTCTGTTGCTGATAAACAGCCCAGCAGCCTGTTTCCTCTCAACTAGTTGGCGTCCTGTTCCTGATTTCTTCTCTTAGAAGTGTTATATAACCTTGAGGTCTGCATAAGGTTGCCATTCAACACCCACTCCCTAGCAATAACACCTCACCTTCATCCCTACTGTAAGGACACGTGCCCTGTTCCTCAGACAAGTGTCATCAGCCACTTTCCACATTCCTTCACAGAGTGAATGGGAGTTTCCAGATGATTTCCATGCAATGCGGGAGCCAGGGAAGTCCCCGAGGAGATTCAGGCCCTCTCTTTGCCAAACTTTATCTTAGCACTTATTTTACCATTTGTTATGTAAGTGTGGGTTTCCCAGGTGGCTCAGATGATAAAGAATCTGCCTGCAATGTGGGAGGCCTGGGCTTGATCCCTGGGTTTAGGGAGATCCCCTGGAGGAGGGCGTGGCAACCCACTCCAGTATTCTTGCCTGGAGAATTCCATACAAACTTTATCTTAGCACTTATTTTACCATTTGTTATGTAAGTGTGGGTTTCCCAGGTGGCTCAGATGATAAAGAATCTGCCTGCAATGTGGGAGGCCTGGGCTTGATCCCTGGGTTTAGGGAGATCCCCTGGAGGAGGGCGTGGCAACCCACTCCAGTATTCTTGCCTGGAGAATTCCATGGATGGAGGAGCTTGGCAGGCTATAGTCCATGGAGTCACAAAGAGTCAGACACAACTGAAGCAACTCAGCACACGTGAATATAAGTGTGGGTTCGACCAGGAGAATTCATCTAATCCCAAAGTCCCAAAAGGACAAGTGGAATTCAGAAAAATAAACAACAGTTTTGAATAAGAAAATATAAACTCTTTGACATTTCATAAATATAAAAGATGCCTAATACTTTAATGGTGGGATGCTGTTATTTTTGTTCTTGTTTAAACTGCACTGTAAGTTAATCTCTTTATAGACTTTCTCTCAACATTGCATTTATTAGTCCTGCCTAGGTTCAGAATTATATGAAGTTTCACATATTTCAGTAAGTGTGATCAGCTTAAACTGGTTGGCCTGAGACCTCACCAGTTTTGGGCTTCCCAGGTGGTGCTACTGGTAAAGAGCCCACTTGCCAGTGCAGAAGATATAAGAGACTCAGGTTCAATCCCTAGGTCAAGAAGATCCTGGAAGGAGGGCATGGTAACCCCTCCAGCATTCTTACCTAGAGAATCCCATGGACAGAGAAGCTTGGTGGGCTGGTATAGTGGAGGATATATCAGCTTTGGATGAAATATTCCTAATTTTAATCCTAATTGTGGTATCTTCTATGTGATATTAGAGAAGTCACAATCTCTTAGAATGCAATTTGTCTCATCTATCCAGTGGCCATTATAACTTGTTGTGAAGAATTGATGGGGAAACTAGAAATAATATATGGAAAGTGCTTTTCTCAGGACCCAGTACATACTATGTGCTCAATACAAGTGGGCCTCTTGGTTTGGAATGTTAGGTTCTTATTAAGGCTTTGGTGATGCTCCTCTTCCAAACTGTACTCAAGGTAAGATCTGTCTTCAGTATACTTTGGAAGGAAACTCAATACCTGTTCTAGTGCCAGGTATTCAGTAAATGTAGCAATTTAAGACACAGACCCCAATACTGACTTCCTTTTCAGTTGCTAAGTCATGTCCAACTCTTCTGCAACCCCATGAATGGGCTTCCTAGGTGGTGCTAGTAGTAAAGAGCTCACCTGTCAATTCAGGAGACATAGGAGATGGGGGTTCGATCCCTGGGTTGGGACGACCCCCTGAAGAAGGAAATGGCCACCCACTCCAGTATTCTTGCCTGGGGAATCCCATGGACAGAGGAGCAGCAGTCCATGGGGTCGCATAGAGTCGCACACGACTGAAGTGACTTAGCATGCACACATGGACTGCAGCCTGCCGGGCTCCTCTGTCCATGGGAGTTCCCAGGCAAGAACACTGGAGTGGGTTGCCATTTCCTTCTTCAGGAGATCCTCCCAACCCTGAGGACTGAACCAGTATCTCTTCCCTTGGCAGGCAGATTCTTTACCATGGAGCTACCTGGGGAAGCCCCAAGTACTTTTCAAAACTGTTAGCTGTTTCTATGATGTGAGCGGCTATAGCAAACTAATATGGGCACGTGTTTCAAAAGGAAGAACAGTGCACTCTTCAAAGGTGGTTATTATTTCACCAGTGGCTACTGTAGCCGAACCCATTGGACAGGAATTTCCTTTAGCCCCAGTGTCCTGGTGAAAAAACAAAGCAGGGTTAGAACATAATAGTGTCGATCAAGGAAAGGCTTATTGGATATAGGATGCGCACCTGAATGCTTGAGTGCTGATTGGAGCGGCTGGAAGTGATATGTGGGCTGCTGCTGCTGCTGCTGCTGCTGCTGCTGCTAAGTCGCTTCAGTCATGTCCAACCCTGTGCGACCCCATTGATGGCAGCCCACCAGGCTCCCCTGTCCCTGGGATTCTCCAGGCAAGAACACTGGAGTGGGTTGCCATTTCCTTCTCCAATGCATGAAGGTGAAAAGTGAAAGTGAAGTTGCTCAGTCGTGTCTGACTCTTAGCAGCCCCACGGACTGCAGCCTACCAGGCTCCTCTGTCCCTGGGATTTTCCAAGCAAGAGTATTGGAGTGGGGGGCCATTGCCTTCTCCAATATGTGGGCTAAACAGTATACATGAGCGCAAGTCCACAGAATTCTCCAGTGGTCAATAAGCAGGTAAGTCGTGTGCTTCGGGGAGGAGCTAAGAGAGGAGATAATATGTTCGCTTCCTTGTGTCTTTGATCTTGGGCAGGTCCCCTGCTGTCTTACTGACTGGGGTAAGTATATTAAAACAAACACTGAATTTCCCTGGTGATCCAGCGGCCGAAACTCTGCCCTCCCAATGCAGGGAGCCTAGGTTTAATCTCTGGTCTGGGCCACAGAGATGGAAGATCTTGTGTGCCTAAGACCCGGTGCAGCCAAGTAAATAAATCAAATTCTATAAATAAATAAATATTTTTAAAAAATAAATAAACATGCCAGAGTTTCTCTACTCTTAAAAAAAACCTGTGCCAAATTACAGAATCTAGTTCAACCACATACTTAACGCTAAGCAAAACACTGTCCAAGGTTGAATAATTTCTACCCCTCCCCAAATCAAGCTACTAATAAGAAAATAAAGAGCATGTTAGTATCCGGAGTTCTCAAGATCATAAATTATTTTACTAATTCACCTTCTAGGCAATCTCAGGATATTCCTAAACTATTTTAATTGCAATATCATCATCATATTTTCAGAAATGTATAAGGAACTTGGAGGAGGGCATTTTTCCAAACTTCTCTGGACTACTCAGAATAGAAAAATATTCAAAATGAAAAAAATATATATTCAAGACTTTATTTTATTACATGATTTAGGAGAGTGATGTGGTTGACTCAGTCTGGGCAAGCTTTCAGAATTCTGGTCTAAAGAGCCTCTCAAAGCCCCCTTCCCCCTCAAGACCTCCAGTCTGTGTGTTCATATTGGGCCACTTGGCAGCAAACGATGATCTAGAAAGCAATCAAGGAAAGTGGCTATTAAAAGCTCACAGGCTTACTGTGAGAGGGAGAAAAATGACTTTTGCTAAAAGCAAAATCTCTAAATACCCCTGAAGCTATTTCCCCCTTGACCTGTATGTGTGGCTGTGTGTGTACATAGTCCCACTTTCCCCCTGATGGGCTGTGGGGGGCAGTTTGGTAATAATCTTTACACACATTTAAATTTAACACTTGACAAGCACTTAAATGGCTGAGTTAAACAAGAAGTCACTTGAGCAGTGCTGGCTCCCTGCCATTCCTTGGGATTTCATCAGTGGGGGAATCACGGCAGGACAGAAGCCAGCCTCTTAACTGTCTTCTTTAATTAGACCATCTAATGACTACGCTGGCCTGGAGACCCTGTGTCTCTGTTTCCCTTCACCTGGATTGGATGGCTTTTGTTGGACCACTTTCTCCAGAACGTTAGTAATTCGGGACCTTGGAATTGATAAGGGGATTAGGGGCAGTCTTCACACCATTTAGCTTTTATTTCAACATTTTTCAACAGCACTTATCAGGTAGTCGCTAATTTTGCCTTTTGCTCTGCTCCATGAGTGTGAAAATGGATCTTCTTTGCCCCTTGGCCATTCAATAGAAGGTTATAGGTTCTTGTGAATCTTTCAAAAGCTCACCTTTCAGCAGGGGTACATTAAAAAAAAATTATTTATTTGGCTGTGTCGGGTCTTAGGATCGTTCATCATGGCGTTGTGGGTCATGGGCTACATGGACTTAGTTGCTTCAAGGCATGTGGGATCTTTGTTCCCCAACCAGTGATAGAACCTATGTCCCCTGCATTGCAAGGTAGGTTTCTTAACCACTGGACCACCAAGGAAGTCCCTGGTGGGGGGGTGAGTTTTTTAAGTTTTATGAGCTCTTAGGCAATGGGTCTGACGATTTCGCCTCTCTGCTACCTAGAAGACAAGAAACAAAAATGTTCAACGGTCAATTCTTCTAAACCTGAAATGACCATGAAAAATGGCATCTTTGTGACACATTAGAATCGTGTGTAGAGTTGTTCTGATGGCCCAAACCCTCTCGAAGTCATCAGGTTATAACAGGTCCCAAATGTTCAGGGACCACAATGCTTTCCTTCCTCTCATATCAAGGGTTGCATTACAGGGTTGGGTGGGGAGAGGGGGCAGTGCAGTGTGAGCCTCTGACTCCACTGAGCACCAATAAGAGGCCTAACTGAACAGCTGGAAAACTTGCAACATGACTTAGCCAAATGTGATGAGTTCTTTTTATCACCATTTCCAAATAGCAGCTCAATAGTCAACCAAGTGGAACCTAATTACATGTAAATATTGGACAAGGGGCAATGGGAGAATGAAGGCTAATCCTTGGACAGGTGGCTAATGGGATTAGGAAATCTGAGATCCTGATAAACTCTACTGGCTTCTCTGTGATGGAAGCACAGATTTGACCTGCAGGCCAGGAAAGGCTAGGGAACTGTCTGAGGGAGATTTTCTGCCCCACGTTTCCATAGCAACTGGGTTTGCCCTCTAACTTCAGTGCATACTCTGAATGCACTAGGACGGACCCTTAGATCCTGAATCGTATGATCAGAAGATGTTAGATCAGAGGGTGTTATGATCAGAAGATGCCTTGTTCTACCATCGAGCCTACTTCCTGCATCTTCAAGCCACAAGATTTACCCACACAACAGAGCAAAGTGAAGACAGGGTCAGGGCTGTGATACAACATCACATGGGCTTGTCGGGTGGGGCTAGTGGTACGGAATCCACTTGCCAATGTGGAGACATAGAGGTGCAGGTTCAGTCCCTGGGTTGGGAAGATCCCTTAGAGGGGGGGCATGGCAACCCACTCCAGTATTCTTGCCTGGAGAATCCCATGGACAGAGGAGCCTGGCAGACTACAGCTCATAGGGTTGCAAAGAGCTGGACATGAGAGAAGCGACTAAGCACACACGTATAGCATCACATTGGTTTTGTTTTGTTGTCTCCAAAGCAGGGGGCAAGGTTCCTTCCCCAGGCTTGATCCCCGGGTTGGGAAGATCCCCTAGAGAAGGGAATGGCAACCCACTCCAATATTCTTGCCTGGAGAATCCCCATGGACAGAGGAGCCTGGCAGGCTACACTCCATGGGGTCGCAAAGAATCGGACACGACTGAAGTGAAGAACATTTTCACCTTCAGTTTCCCTTCTGTCCTGTAACCCTAGTTCTGACCACCAGTTTCTGCTGTGATTTTGCACAAGCCAGGAGTGGCAGGTGCATGAAGGGCTGTGAGTGTGTGGGACCCTCATCCACTCATCCACTTGCACAGGTCCTGCTGCAGTGACCCCAGCATCAGCCGTATTCTTCAGAGTCGCCAACTTCAGTGACTGTTTTACTAGCCAACCTCATTACTTATTTACACCAGGAGCTGAGGTCCTCTACTTCATAAATTATGTTCCTTGTAAATCTGGATGGCTTATGCTGCAGTGGTGGGGCCAAAGTGATTTCCCCAGAGGGCGGGCAGTAGAGGGAATGTAACTCCTCCTCCACCAAGGAAGATGGTTGAGGCTTTTAACTGTCTCCAAAGATGCAGAAGTGGGGCCGTGGTCCTGGCAGCCAATCGTCATTCCAGTGTTCCTCCTGCCAGAAGACAGAGTCAGCACAGGGGTCCATGACCAGAGATCCAAATAGCTGGAGAAGAGCTTGTGTTCTTGACACTTCAAGAAAGCCAGGTATTGTGCCGAAAACTTCACACATTATTATATTATAATCATCACTATATCCTAACCATGTGTGTTAGTTGCTTAGTCATATGTGACTCTCTGCAACCCCATAGACCACAGCCCACCAGGCCCCTCTGTCCATGGGATTCTCCAGGCAAGAACACTGGAGTGAAGAGGTGAGGATTATTCTAATCACCATTTTGAAGCTGAGAAAAGGGCTCAAAAAAGTCAATCTTCTTGCTTAAGATTTCTCTGAAACAGAAAAGCTGGCACTGGAATGCATTGTTGCTGTTTAGTCACTGAGTTGTGTCTGACTCTTTTTGTGACCCCATGGACTGCAGCCCACTAGGCTCCTCTATCCATGGGATTTCCTAGGCAAGAATACTGGAGTGGGTTGCCATTTCCTTCTCCAGGGGATCTTACCGACCCAGAGATGGAAGGCACGTCTCTTGCATCTCCTGCATTGGCAGGTGGATTCTTTACCACCGAGGCACCTGGGAAGCCCTTGCACTGGGTTATTTGATCCCAAACCCTGTGTGTGAGGCTCACACTCTGCCCCAAGAAATTGGTGACTCGGGGTTCCGATTTCACAATGAAAAACACTCAAACCCAGAAAAAGAGTGTGGTGCTAACTGGTACCAACGTGTGAGCATGGAGACCTGCCTTCAAGTCCTGGAGAGCCCTACACTGGTTGTCTCTTGGGCAAGTTAGCTGCTCCCCATGGTCTTTGCTTTCTCATCTGGAAAACAGAAGTGTTGGGCCACTTGATTTCTAGGATCTCTTCCAGTTCTAACTTTCTGGAGTTAATGTGTAACCTGGCCAAGGACAGAGGACGGATCACCAGACTCTAAGTTCAATCTTGATGTAACAGCATGCAGTTAAACTGCTTTTACAGAACAACTTATAAAATGTGGATCTCAGACTGTATTATAAAAGGACTTTTAAAGAGTATTTAATTAAATTTACATTATTTTTTCTTACTATATAACACCTACTAAATAAAGGGATACTCAAAAATAAATATTTTTTTAAAAAAGAATCACGTATAATTCTAGGAGGAGAAGCGGATGAAGAAGGATGAGATGGTTTGATGGCATTACCGACTCAATGGACATGGTTTTGAGTGATGGGAGTTGGTGACGGACAGGGAGGCCTGGCATGCTGCAGTCCATGGGGTCTCAAAGAGTCAGACATGACTGAGTGACTGAACTAAACTGAACCAATAATTCTATCACTTTTTGAATATATCACACTTAATTGGTGAATATATTTCCAGGACATACCTTGTTTTTAGTATTCATACATGCAGACTTATTAAAAACAAAGAAGACAGTTACGTATTATAAGGTAAACTGCTTTTGGTTCCTAATATACAGTACAGTTTTTCCTGTTAATACTCTAAAATATAAACTATGCTGATAATAACTACATAGACTTTCACTGGATGAATGAATGTAAAGTAACTGATGTAGCTTCTGGTTTGTTTTTTCTATTTTTAATATTGTTTTGATTTTTTGCTATTATGAGGAACTTGATGGCTATGCTTACAAAGCTAATTGAATGTTTATACATACCTAATGTGTTCATCAGGATAAAAGAACAGGAAAGAAATGCTACATTAAAGACTATGTGGTTTAAAAAAAATTTCAGATATGTATTATTAAAACATCTATAGAAGGGTTTGTTTCCATCTTCACAGGTAGCAAAGGAGAGTGCCTATTTTCTCAAACCCTCATCACACGAGGTATGACTATTTTTTATTATAGTTGCTTTACAATGTTGTGTCCGTTTCTGCTGTACAAGCAGTGAATCAGCCATACGTATCCAGATACCCCCTCTCCCCACTGAGTCCCCTCCCATCCATCTAGTTCACCGCAGAGCACAGAGCTGCTCTCCCTGTGCTAGGCAGGAGCGTCCCGCTAGCTATCTATTTTGCACGTGGTGACACTATGTATCGGAGAAGGCGGTGGCACCCCGCTCCAGCACTCTTGCCTGGAAAATCCCCTGGATGGAGGAGCCTGGTGGGCTGCAGTCCATGGGGTCGCTGAGGGTCAGACACGACTGAGCGACTTCCCTTTCACTTTTCACTTTCATTCATTGGAGAAGGAAATGGCAACCCACTCCAGTGGTCTTGCCTGGAGAATCCCAGGGACTGGGGAGCTTGGTGGGCTGCCGTCTATGGGGTCACACAAAGTCGGACACGACTGAAGTGACTTAGCAGCAGCAGACACTATGTATTGCTTTAACAAGACCTGCCAAACCACTGTTGACTTGTCAGCGTGCCTCAAGGCAGGAACACCTGACGGTCAGAGCACAGCCAGACACTTGGGTGGAATCAAGCCTCTGCCACTTGCTACTTGCCACTTTGTGACCTCTGGCAACTAACTTAACCTCTCTGTGCCTATAAAATGGAACCATAAGCGAACTTACCTAGCGGGGTTGTACGTTTCCTGGACTCACACAGAGTGAGACACAACTCAGCGACTAAACAATAGCAGTATTTGCAAAAGAAGAGGAAAAAGTATCAAGAAAAGGCATTAGCACTATATTCACTAGATTTAACCATCTGTGCCATAGAATCACTTCTTATTCAATGAAGATGAAAGATCAAAAAATCCCCCCAAAACTAATTATGGAAATAATACCAATATAGCTTTTACCCAATAAGACTCTATTTATAAGAACACTTTAATCTTTTATTAATGAGGTTAATAACATAATTAATGGGATCAATAATAATTCTTTTTTAAAATTAATTTTTATTGGAGTATAACTGTTTTGCAATGTTGCATTAGTTTCTATCGTACAGCAAAATGAATCAGTCATACAGACACATATAACCCCTCTTTTTTTCAATTTCCTTCCCATTTAGGATCAACACAGAGCATTAAGTAGAGTTCCCTGGGCATCTGTATAGCACTGTATCATTAATTATCTTTCATACATAGTGTCAATAGTGTCTAGCTGTCAATCCCAATCTCCAAATTCCTCCCCCTCCTCCTTCCCCGTTGGTATCTATATATTTGTTCTTTCTGTTTGGTCTCTATTATCTGGCTTTTCAGATAGAGCAAAAATTGCAGGAAAATTCTGAATTTTAAAGGAAAGGATAAAAAATCAGCAAAGTGCAAGTGATAGCTACAGAAAGGATGACTCTGCTGTGTTTATCCCGAGGCTGTCGCATTTAGCTAATTCTGTATGGAAATAAAAGCAACCAGCCTCAGTGCACGAAACCATCAGCTGCTGCTTCCAAGGCGCAGCATTTCAAAAAGGTCACAGAGGCCTGGCCCAGTGGCGACAGGAATTTTGCAAGTGTTGTGTGTCACATTTACATATGATAATTAGTCTCTCTATAAATACAATTTGTTCTGCAGATTAACATTTTGTGTCCTCATTAGATAGCAAACATTTCCATATTAAACCTGTGAAACTGCCAGAGTCGGCTCTGCCTGCATTGCAGGAGAACATTAATGCCTCTGTTTATACTGATGCCAATTAGAGGTGCTAAGTCTTAGTAGAATAAAAGGGATCACTAAGGCTATTAATATAAATAGTAATAATCATGCGGAGAAGCTTCCACAAACCTTGTTAACTTCAAAGATCATTAGCAGTAAAGTACCTCAGGGTTGTAATTGGCTGTGTTCTTGGGCAGGTAAACTATCAGCACATCTAGAACCTTCTGCTTTGTATACCGGAATCTCTCCTGGCTTACTATGAGAGTCTTAAAAGGATCTACTTGTTGCAAGGAAAAATCTGCAATTAAAACATTGTTTCCTAAGCAAACTTGTCTTCAAAAACTGGTTACCAAGTAACCATAGAAAATTCTAGTCTTATTACTGAATTCTCCTATTTTAAAAAATAATTTTTCTTTCCTTTTCTACTACTGGTAGATTGTGGACGTTGTAGAAGTTATCTAACCTCTTGGGGTCTTGCTTTCCTTGGCCGTACAACGGAGGGGACCCAAATAAATGATCTCCGATTCACTTCCTACATGAAAAGTTTTATAGTCCTGTGAAGTTTTTTAAGCTCAATAATTATAGATATATTAAAACGTAAATATTAAAAAAAATAGTTTTCTTTCACATGTAATCCAATGAGGACATCGGATGTGCTTCCGTAAGGGAAATGTCAATTTACTGAACTTGTCTAGCTCAGGGAAACAAAGTTTATATTGTGACCAATATTGTGTGAAACCTTGTTATGAAAGATTCCTGAGACTCACTTCTTAGGCAGTGAGGGGAAGCATTTATGGTCCCATGATAGGTTTTTATAAAACAAGATGCCCCAGAGTAGATTCAGATTTCATTAGGCCAGAGCAAGAAGTTCTCAGTCCAGGGGATCGCTGAGGGGGTAGAAGATGGTGATGGAAACGTGAGATGTGGAACCCTGTTCATTAGCTCCCTCCTTTTGTTGCCTTGGTAACAAGCGGAGGCTGCTTTAGAGAAATGGCACCTTGCAAACTGCTAGTTCTGGGGCTGAAAGGGCTGTACTGATGTGAAAACTCACATCACTAACCTCGAGCTCAGGGACAGGGGATGGCTGTCCCACCCTCTCCACTGATGAGAACAGTTCCTGCAGAAACCAACTAACTTCACTTCCCTGCATGTGTCTTTTTCTCGACGTTTTGAATATACTAAATTGGGCAAAAAGTTCGTTTGGATTTTTCCATAAGAGGCACTGTATGTAAATACTTAGATTCAGCAAGTAAAAAAATATACTTCGGTTAGGGCACCAAATGTGTTTAACTGACATATAAACACATTACTATTGCAGTTTGAGCTGTGAGTCAAGGAAATGGTACTAAAGTGAAGACTTTTAAATCTCATTTTGGAAGTCAGACTTCAAAGTTAGGCAAAAATAGCTTTGTTTCACAGCTCTGCCGTGGCATGCTGTGTAATTTGTGATAACTTGTCTTAATTTTTTCATCTGTAAAATGGGAATAAGAACTGTACCTAGAGGACAGGTTGATTGTGAGGATTAATGAGTTACTCCAGGGTTACTGCAGTGCCTGCCGCATAAAACAGACTCAACAGAATGAATAGAGGCGACTGTGAATCATTAGGACTTATAATCAAGTTTCCTAGGCTGGGGGAATAATAGTAACAAACCAGCATCTCTCATAGCAGATTTATGAGGACTCCAAGCCCCCTCAAACCCTACTCAGTTGTGCCTGCCAGACTCCTTTCCTCCTGGTGGTCACCCCAGCCACCATTTCCCGTTCCTACTCCAGCTGTTCTGAACCATCCTCTGCCACTGTTTCTTCCATCATATCTCCAACCTCACTCCCACCTTGCTGCCAAGTTGATGTCGTCATTTCCACTCTAACATGATATGATCTGACATTCTCTTCCACTTCTCCGCTTACAGTGGTATGTAACATCACCCAGTTTCAAAACTGTGTCCCTTGCTTCCCAGGGTCAAGTACACACTGGCACTTGCCTTGGGGACTTGCCATCCACCTCTGCAAGGGTTAAGTCAAGTGCTGCTGTAGCTACTGACCTTCAACACCCCTTGAAGAGAGTTCAGGGTGGAGATCAGGAATGAGGCACTCTGTGCTCTGAAAACACTGGCAGAACATTCTTTAGATAATCAGGTGTTTTCAGGAGCTGCTTTTTCATGAGCCCAGTTCTTACATCTCATATCTAGAAAAGCACTAAATTCCTTCATGGTGATGTCTGCTCTTGACAAGAAGAAATCTTATGCAAAAAATATATGCACCTATTTGCCTGTACTCCCCCTTCACCAAAATCACATATGTGCTGACCTTTCCCCCTACCTCTCTGGAGCAGTTTCTGAGAACTATCTGAGACTCTGTCTCCCGGGCTATGGTCCTCATTTTGATTCAAAGAACTTAAATCACAGCTCTCAAGCTGGGCATTTTCTTTAAGTCAGCACAAAGTTGACCAAAGATTTTTGTCCTTTAATGCCCAATATTCCTTCTATCCCAGTTTAGCACTAGCTCTGTTACCTGAAAAGCAGATTTTGGATTCTGTTACCTGAATCTGAAAAACTGGAGTTACCCCTTGGTGGGCATTGAGCCAAAAGACACAACAAAGCCAAAGAGCAGAAGAAGGAAGGATTTATCACATGCGGCCAGTAAAGAGAACACTGGTGATCTTTCTGAAAGCAGTGTGTCCCCAACAGAAAAGCTGAAGAAGTCTAAGGCTAAGGATATATGCATATTCCTAAAGGGACTTGAGCAAAGGAGAATTCAGCATAGGATAGAAAATTCAGCATAAAATTGGGGTAAAGGCAAGCTTTAGTTGATTGAAGTCAAGAGGGTCAGAAAAGGCCAACACTATCTTTCCATCCTCACGTGGGTGAGGGTTTTTGTTCCCACTGAACCTAAAGACGTAAATATCAGACTGTGTGTATTTCCCTTGAGGAGGAACTGGGACTCTGTTTAATCGCTGAACTATTGTTTCTTGATTGCTTTTTCTTTGTTCCTGGATTCTCTCGCTTCCCTTAAGGTCTTTAATTACCGAGATTTGTTCAAGGCCATCAATGTGGGTAGGCTTAGATCACAAAATGGCTTAGGCTAAAAATGGCTTCTCTTTTGTCAAGAAAGCCTTGACCGGTTCTTTGCCTTCAGGGACCCCCCTCACCCTGTCTGCTTACTGTTCATGGAGGAAAGAAAGCTGATCCACAGAATCAAGGCCTCTAACATTCCTCCTCCCTCTTTCTGACTCATAGCTCTGGACAGATAACTAGTCCTTGGTCAGCTAGTTACTTACCAGTTTCCCTATAATGCTCTTCAGTCCTTTCCATAAACGGACGCCCAGCAGGGCCATTCCTGTTATTCACAGGTGGGTCCTCAAGGTGAATACCTGCAACTCCTGAGTTGAAGGATCTGCTGTATGTTTCTGGGTGTAGAAAGGAACAAGGGACATTTCACATATGGAAGAGAAAGTTTGGGAGGGATGTGTTACATGTCTCAAGATATCTAAAGTATTGCTCAATAGAAAGAAAGATTTATTTGCTCCTAACAACGAAGACTAGAGGAAAAAATAAAAAAAGATATTAGCTAAATTCAAGCAAGAGCATCCTGACAGTCAGAGCTGCACAAGAAGGCTGCTGTTGGAAAAAAAAAAAAGATGAGCCTCTGTTTCTAGAGGTATTCAGGCAAAGGCTGAAGGATAACTGGCAGGGTGGCCAATAAGGGGATCCATGCATCAGTTGGACCAAATGGCCTTCAATAGCGGTGGCTTTAAATTTCTCTGTAAGAGGATCTTTAGGTCAAAATCCAATTTAAAAGGTAAATTGGAGAGTGAGTGTGGCTTTCATAACTATCTTGAAGCTCCATTTTACATTGTGCTTTACATAAAACTAAGTACCAATTATCCTTACCAAACTGTTTACCGGCCAGGGTTCTTGCCCTTTCATTGCTGTTGTTTGGTCGTTAAGTCATGTCTGACTCTTTGTGACCCCATGGACTGCAGCCCACCAATCTCCTCTATTCATGGAGATTCCCAGGCAAAAATACTGGAGTGGGTTACCATTTTGAACCCATGTCTCCTGCACTGCAGGCAGATTTTTTACAGCTGAGCCACCAGGGAAGTCCCTCTTGGCCTCTTAAGAATCAATAGAAATTGATAAGAAGCCAAACAAGAAATTTAGGCAAGGCTTTATTGGGGCTCCTGGTGCAGCAGGGGTGAACAAGAACAAGTAACAGGGTCCTTTGCTCCCTAGCTCTCCAACTGAGGGTGAGCTGGTTTCTTAGATGGGGTAAGGATAGGGGTGGGCCCAGGGATCAGGTCAGAGGGTGGTTTAGGTGGTCTGCTCTGTGCAGTATTCAAGGGCAGTATGCACTACCTTGCTTTTGCTCCCAACTCCTCCTCAGGGTCTTTGGTCTTTTCATAATATCTTATTTTCCATGACTTTTCCCAAATGGGCACACATGCAATTATTTTAATACGTTATAGATTCTTTGCATTTTGTTTCTTGAGGAGACGTTCGTCCAGACGCAAGCATTGGAGTAATGGATCCTGAGTCCCAGCCTGTATTAAAAGTATGAATTGCTAGCAGAAGACAATTGTTTATTCATTCTACAAACACGTGTTGAGCACTTCTTATGAGGCAGATGCCTTTCTAGGTTTTGGGATAGACTGACGAGCAAGGTAAAATTCCTCTTGAGCTTGCATTCTAGCTGGAAACAAGGAACGATCTGGAAAAGGCAAATACAAGGAAAAGTGGGTGCATGTTAACGCTTCTCCATCAACTTTTCCTGTACTTCCTCTAGAGTCTTTTTTTTTTTCCTCCCTGAGTTTCCCTGGGACACTCTTCTCTGGCACCATGATAAACAGGCAGATTAAAGGGAGAACTGTGGATCAATGATAAATCTCTGATCCTAAGAGATGTGACAAGTGGCTTTTCTTCCACTAGCTATTTTTCTCTCTTCACTCAACATGGGAAAATCAACAATGTTCTCCTTCACATAGCAGATGCTCAGTAAGTTAAAAAAAAAAAAGATCCAATGAAAAATTTTAGACTATGTCACCAAGGGTCACCCTACAAACCCTTCTCTGCATTCTTGAAGAGAAAAAGAATACAAAAATCACTTTTCTGTGTCAGATATGGCAAAGAAGTGGGCGCTGGTCACCTTTCAATCCCTGTGCCATGAAGGTCTATGACTTTCCAAGCACCAAACCTTGAATTTCCCTCGGAGTCTCTCCCAGAGAGATCTGGAAGAGATCTCTCCCAGTTGGATCTTCTGAACCCCTCCTGTTTCCATCACAGAGTGGATTCTTGGAAGTGAAACAGGCCTGTGAAAAAATTCTTCTTTATGCAATGAAGGATGTAAGGGAACTGGAGGAGGTTCAAAGAAGAATAACAAGAATGATTAAGGGGCTGAGAACATGATTTATGTTGAATGATTAAAAGGATTAAACATGCAGAACTTGGCCAATGCTACATACTTAGCTATGTAAAAAAAAAAAAATCAAAATTAAGCACCAAAGCTCTCAGCTCCCATGAAAAACACAAATTTGCATATAATTTGGCACCTAGTTCTCCACGAAGCTCAGCAGAGCCTCACTCAGGTGGCCTCGGCATGGCGCCAAAACCACCAGTCTGTTTGGTCAGTTAAAAGTACACCCTGGTCATGTCAGGAAAAACTTGCTATTTGCCCTAATCGAATAGACAACTGAATCTCAATATGCCCACCCAGAGTCATATCCACATGTGCTACATCCATCAAGCGTATAAAATCACGTAGCACATAATCAGTTAACCAGGAGTCAGAGACTAAAATCTCCCCACAGGGCTGACGAATCGCCAAATGAGAGGACTGAGTCCTGAGCTTGGAGGGCACATGGACCATTGAGAGAGAGCAGCCAGCAGCCCCTACGGGCTCCAGCTCACTGTGGCCAGGAGCGAATTTTGGCTAGGAGTTGCCAGACCTTCTCATCTATAGAATGAAGCCAGTGGTTCAGAAGGCTTTCACCAGCAAATAATGGGGAAAAAAAATGCTCAAAGAGGAGGAGCTGATAGAGCCAGAATCTGAGAGCTGGGTACCTGCAGTGTGGACGGCAAGAGCTACGGTGCTACAAGATGGAGCGGGGATGGAGATGAATATGAGGAGGTGAGCAGGGGGCATCTGGGAGAGCTGAATAAGCCAGATTGTTATATGAAAAATCTACTGACTTAAAACAACAACAACAACATGGGTTTTCCAGGTGGTATCCAGGGATTAAAAATCTGACCTGCCAGTGTGGGGGACTACAGGATCCATCCCTGGTCCAGGAA
>SJYC01098807.1:0-43805 GCA_006408675.1 Madoqua kirkii | reverse complement strand
CAAGTACACACTGGCACTTGCCTTGGGGACTTGCCATCCACCTCTGCAAGGGTTAAATCAAGTGCTGCTGTAGCTACTGACCTTCAACACCCCTTGAAGGGAGTTCAGGGTGGAGATCAGGAATGAGGCACTCTGTGCTCTGAAAACACTGGCAGAACATTCTTTAGATAATCAGGTGTTTTCAGGAGCTGCTTTTTCATGAGCCCAGTTCTTACATCTCATATCTAGAAAAGCACTAAATTCCTTCATGGTGATGTCTGCTCTTGACAAGAAGAAATCTTATGCAAAAAATATATGCACCTATTTGCCTGTACTCCCCCTTCACCAAAATCACATATGTGCTGACCTTTCCCCCTACCTCTCTGGAGCAGTTTCTGAGAACTATCTGAGACTCTGTCTCCCGGGCTATGGTCCTCATTTTGATTCAAAGAACTTAAATCACAGCTCTCAAGCTGGGCATTTTCTTTAAGTCAGCACAAAGTTGACCAAAGATTTTTGTCCTTTAATGCCCAATATTCCTTCTATCCCAGTTTAGCACTAGCTCTGTTACCTGAAAAGCAGATTTTGGATTCTGTTACCTGAATCTGAAAAACTGGAGTTACCCCTTGGTGGGCATTGAGCCAAAAGACACAACAAAGCCAAAGAGCAGAAGAAGGAAGGATTTATCACATGCGGCCAGTAAAGAGAACACTGGTGATCTTTCTGAAAGCAGTGTGTCCCCAACAGAAAAGCTGAAGAAGTCTAAGGCTAAGGATATATGCATATTCCTAAAGGGACTTGAGCAAAGGAGAATTCAGCATAGGATAGAAAATTCAGCATAAAATTGGGGTAAAGGCAAGCTTTAGTTGATTGAAGTCAAGAGGGTCAGAAAAGGCCAACACTATCTTTCCATCCTCACGTGGGTGAGGGTTTTTGTTCCCACTGAACCTAAAGACGTAAATATCAGACTGTGTGTATTTCCCTTGAGGAGGAACTGGGACTCTGTTTAATCGCTGAACTATTGTTTCTTGATTGCTTTTTCTTTGTTCCTGGATTCTCTCGCTTCCCTTAAGGTCTTTAATTACCGAGATTTGTTCAAGGCCATCAATGTGGGTAGGCTTAGATCACAAAATGGCTTAGGCTAAAATGGCTTCTCTTTTGTCAAGAAAGCCTTGACCGGTTCTTTGCCTTCAGGGACCCCCCTCACCCTGTCTGCTTACTGTTCATGGAGGAAAGAAAGCTGATCCACAGAATCAAGGCCTCTAACATTCCTCCTCCCTCTTTCTGACTCATAGCTCTGGACAGATAACTAGTCCTTGGTCAGCTAGTTACTTACCAGTTTCCCTATAATGCTCTTCAGTCCTTTCCATAAACGGACGCCCAGCAGGGCCATTCCTGTTATTCACAGGTGGGTCCTCAAGGTGAATACCTGCAACTCCTGAGTTGAAGGATCTGCTGTATGTTTCTGGGTGTAGAAAGGAACAAGGGACATTTCACATATGGAAGAGAAAGTTTGGGAGGGATGTGTTACATGTCTCAAGATATCTAAAGTATTGCTCAATAGAAAGAAAGATTTATTTGCTCCTAACAACGAAGACTAGAGGAAAAAATAAAAAAAGATATTAGCTAAATTCAAGCAAGAGCATCCTGACAGTCAGAGCTGCACAAGAAGGCTGCTGTTGGAAAAAAAAAAAAGATGAGCCTCTGTTTCTAGAGGTATTCAGGCAAAGGCTGAAGGATAACTGGCAGGGTGGCCAATAAGGGGATCCATGCATCAGTTGGACCAAATGGCCTTCAATAGCGGTGGCTTTAAATTTCTCTGTAAGAGGATCTTTAGGTCAAAATCCAATTTAAAAGGTAAATTGGAGAGTGAGTGTGGCTTTCATAACTATCTTGAAGCTCCATTTTACATTGTGCTTTACATAAAACTAAGTACCAATTATCCTTACCAAACTGTTTACCGGCCAGGGTTCTTGCCCTTTCATTGCTGTTGTTTGGTCGTTAAGTCATGTCTGACTCTTTGTGACCCCATGGACTGCAGCCCACCAATCTCCTCTATTCATGGAGATTCCCAGGCAAAAATACTGGAGTGGGTTACCATTTTGAACCCATGTCTCCTGCACTGCAGGCAGATTTTTTACAGCTGAGCCACCAGGGAAGTCCCTCTTGGCCTCTTAAGAATCAATAGAAATTGATAAGAAGCCAAACAAGAAATTTAGGCAAGGCTTTATTGCGGCTCCTGGTGCAGCAGGGGTGAACAAGAACAAGTAACAGGGTCCTTTGCTCCCTAGCTCTCCAACTGAGGGTGAGCTGGTTTCTTAGATGGGGTAAGGATAGGGGTGGGCCCAGGGATCAGGTCAGAGGGTGGTTTAGGTGGTCTGCTCTGTGCAGTATTCAAGGGCAGTATGCACTACCTTGCTTTTGCTCCCAACTCCTCCTCAGGGTCTTTGGTCTTTTCATAATATCTTATTTTCCATGACTTTTCCCAAATGGGCACACATGCAATTATTTTAATACGTTATAGATTCTTTGCATTTTGTTTCTTGAGGAGACGTTCGTCCAGACGCAAGCATTGGAGTAATGGATCCTGAGTCCCAGCCTGTATTAAAAGTATGAATTGCTAGCAGAAGACAATTGTTTATCCATTCTACAAACACGTGTTGAGCACTTCTTATGAGGCAGATGCCTTTCTAGGTTTTGGGATAGACTGACGAGCAAGGTAAAATTCCTCTTGAGCTTGCATTCTAGCTGGAAACAAGGAACGATCTGGAAAAGGCAAATACAAGGAAAAGTGGGTGCATGTTAACGCTTCTCCATCAACTTTTCCTGTACTTCCTCTAGAGTCTTTTTTTTTTTAGTCCAGATGCAAGCATTGGAGTAATGGATCCTGAGTCCCAGCCTGTATTAAAAGTATGAATTGCTAGCAGAAGACAATTGTTTATCCATTCTACAAACACGTGTTGAGCACTTCTTATGAGGCAGATGCCTTTCTAGGTTTTGGGATAGACTGACGAGCAAGGTAAAATTCCTCTTGAGCTTGCATTCTAGCTGGAAACAAGGAACGATCTGGAAAAGGCAAATACAAGGAAAAGTGGGTGCATGTTAACGCTTCTCCATCAACTTTTCCTGTACTTCCTCTAGAGTCTTTTTTTTTTTCCTCCCTGAGTTTCCCTGGGACACTCTTCTCTGGCACCATGATAAACAGGCAGATTAAAGGGAGAACTGTGGATCAATGATAAATCTCTGATCCTAAGAGATGTGACAAGTGGCTTTTCTTCCACTAGCTATTTTTCTCTCTTCACTCAACATGGGAAAATCAACAATGTTCTCCTTCACATAGCAGATGCTCAGTAAGTTAAAAAAAAAAAAGATCCAATGAAAAATTTTAGACTATGTCACCAAGGGTCACCCTACAAACCCTTCTCTGCATTCTTGAAGAGAAAAAGAATACAAAAATCACTTTTCTGTGTCAGATATGGCAAAGAAGTGGGCGCTGGTCACCTTTCAATCCCTGTGCCATGAAGGTCTATGACTTTCCAAGCACCAAACCTTGAATTTCCCTCGGAGTCTCTCCCAGAGAGATCTGGAAGAGATCTCTCCCAGTTGGATCTTCTGAACCCCTCCTGTTTCCATCACAGAGTGGATTCTTGGAACAGAAACAGGCCTGTGAAAAAATTCTTCTTTATGCAATGAAGGATGTAAGGGAACTGGAGGAGGTTCAAAGAAGAATAACAAGAATGATTAAGGGGCTGAGAACATGATTTATGTTGAATGATTAAAAGGATTAAACATGCAGAACTTGGCCAATGCTACATACTTAGCTATGTAAAAAAAAAAAAATCAAAATTAAGCACCAAAGCTCTCAGCTCCCATGAAAAACACAAATTTGCATATAATTTGGCACCTAGTTCTCCACGAAGCTCAGCAGAGCCTCACTCAGGTGGCCTCGGCATGGCGCCAAAACCACCAGTCTGTTTGGTCAGTTAAAAGTACACCCTGGTCATGTCAGGAAAAACTTGCTATTTGCCCTAATCGAATAGACAACTGAATCTCAATATGCCCACCCAGAGTCATATCCACATGTGCTACATCCATCAAGCGTATAAAATCACGTAGCACATAATCAGTTAACCAGGAGTCAGAGACTAAAATCTCCCCACAGGGCTGACGAATCGCCAAATGAGAGGACTGAGTCCTGAGCTTGGAGGGCACATGGACCATTGAGAGAGAGCAGCCAGCAGCCCCTACGGGCTCCAGCTCACTGTGGCCAGGAGCGAATTTTGGCTAGGAGTTGCCAGATCTTCTCATCTATAAAATGAAGCCAGTGGTTCAGAAGGCTTTCACCAGCAAATAATGGGGGAAAAAAATGCTCAAAGAGGAGGAGCTGATAGAGCCAGAATCTGAGAGCTGGGTACCTGCAGTGTGGACGGCAAGAGCTACGGTGCTACAAGATGGAGCGGGGATGGAGATGAATATGAGGAGGTGAGCAGGGGGCATCTGGGAGAGCTGAATAAGCCAGATTGTTATATGAAAAATCTACTGACTTAAAACAACAACAACAACATGGGTTTTCCAGGTGGTATCCAGGGATTAAAAATCTGACCTGCCAGTGTGGGGGACTACAGGATCCATCCCTGGTCCAGGAAGATTCCAGATATCATGGGTCCATTAAGCCTGTGCACCACAGCTACTGAAACCTGAGTGCTCTAAAGCTTGTGCTCCTTAACCAGAGACGCCTGTGCACGCCTGGCCTAGAGAGGAAACCCCACTGGCCACAACTAGAGAAAGTCTGCAGGCAGCGAGGAAGACCCAACACAGCCAGAGATAAAATAAATACAATATAAAAAGAGTAAACTCAGCAAGAAAAGTCGTTCCGTGGAAATTCCCTTGCCACCTCTTATCTGCCAAACTTCTCTGTTTCAGACTTTAAGAGGCTGGAGTACCAGAGGAGGGGAAAGACACTCTCAAAGGCACAGGACATAGAGCATCAGAAACAGTCAGACAGAGAAAGACAGATATCATATGTTATCACTTATCTGTGGAATATTTTAAAAAATGGTACAAATGAACTTATTTATGAAACAGAAATAGGGCCACAGAAATAGAAAACAAACTTATGGTTACCAAGAGGAAAAGGGGGTGAAGAGGGATAAATTGGGAAATGGGGATTGACATCTATACTACTATTCTGCTGCTACTGCTAAGTCACTTCAGTTGTGTCCAACTCTGTGTGACCCCATAAATGGCAGCCCACCAGGCTCCCCCGTCCCTGGGATTCTCCAGGCAAGAACACTGGAGTGGGTTGCCATTTCCTCCTCCAATGCATGAAAGTGAAAACTGAGAGTGAAATCACTGAGTCATGTCTGACTCTTAGCGACCCCAAGGACTGTAGCCTACAAGGCTCCTCCGTCCATGGGATTTTCCAGGCAAGAGTACTGGAGTGGGGTGCCATTGCCTTCTCCGAGAGAAGGGATAGGCTACCCTATATAGGACGGTGTACGTTTGCTGAGGTTCATGCTAGGGATGCTAGTGTGAACTGCACATTCCACGTGTGGCACTAAGAAATCTCAGCCTGGCACTGTACTCCCTGAAACACCCAGAGGAGCTCTGGTGTTGGAATTCTGAAACATCAAAACTCAAAACAGGCTAAAACTCCATTTGCCAAGATTCCTTGAACATGTTCCCTGCCCCACCTGCAGCTACAGTGGTTTCTACAGAAGAGAGAATCAGAGAATCCTGGTTTAAAAAAAAAAAAAAAAAAGGAAAATGGTTGCAGCTTCAAAAGAGTGAAGTGTTCATCCCAACAAGCAGACACAACTTTGAGTAAAGAGAGCAGTTGTCATTTTCAGAAAAGGAGGATTTGGACTAAACACCCTGAAGAATTATGATAACAAAAATTATGAGATTGGGGAAACATGTAATAAAGGAAGTGGTGGAAACCCCATCCCAGGAGTTGTTTGAAAGTCAACAGAATAAAGAACTAGAAAATCTATCCTAGGACAGACTCTCCACTGATTCCCCTGGGCCTGAGGGATGATATAATGGGCTTTCTCCATCCCTAATTGCTATGGTTCTTAGACTTTATGTATTTCCCAGGATTTTATAACATCAATATTAGACCAGCATTTCACTCTCCCCCTCAAAAAGGGAAACAATAAACTCCAAACAAACCTTAAACTGGTTGCTCCGAGGAGCATAAAGATTTTCCCAAATGGAAATCGTGTGTCATAAGATTCTCCAGTGTGAATTTCATTATTATTCCCTGAAGATAGTCTATCAAGAGGCGAGACCTCATCATCCTTTCATTCACTTACCCGGTTTTCTGTTTCTGGATTACTTTCATTTCAGGGGAGAAAAAAGTAACCAGACTACAAATCTCATAGCACTGGCTGAAAAAGCTCTGATTTTTTTTTTCTCCTTCTGTCACCTGATATTTCACCAAGAAGCTGGGGTCTCTTAGTAATGAGTTAGTAAGACCGGGATTAGGGCACAACCATACGGAAATGGGGGCTTCCCAGGTGGTGCTACTGGGAACCCACCTGCAAATGTAGGAGATGTGAGAGATGTGGGTTCGATCCCTGGGTGGTGAAGATCCCCTGGAGAAGGAAAGGGCAATTCACTACAGTATTCTTGCCTGGAGAACCCTATGGACAGAGGAGCCTGGAGGGCTACAGTCCATGGGGTCACAAATAGACACGACCGAAGCGACTTAGCGCATATGAAAATGGAGGACCCCCCCCACCACCTGTCATCTGAATACAGGGAAACAGATTTATCTGAAGTTCAACAGCAGAAGGAATTGTTGGGTTCACTCAGTAAAGCTGATTTAAGAAGTATGCGGCAATGAGTATTGAGTGTTGTGTGGAGGCTATTGTGTTTTTCATCTTTTTTCATACTTATCATTTTCAGGATTGTTACCTGTTTTCAGGATTGGACTGAGAGATGGCAGAAATCTGAGTCTGTAACTGAAAGACCCAGGGACTTTAGAGGTTCTTCTTTACGACACACAAAGTCTAAGAACTACCCCAGCGGTCGGATGCCCATTCTCTACAGCACAGAGCTCTTTCAGTGACAGCATCTCCATAGGTGGTGTAATCCAGAATCATACCTAGAATATGATGCAAGAAACTGACATTTTCATGAAATCTGGATACATTAACTGTAACCTGCCTTCTGGTTTAAAAAAAAAATGAGGGTGGACCTGGTTTAACATTCATTTCATTTGTCTGTGTTGTAGAAAAAGGTTTAAAGTCCAGATACTCTTCAATGGTTACCAGCCATGGTAAACTTTGGCTACTTATGAAAAAACTATAATTAGAGACCAACACATTATACACATTTGCATGTGCTCTATGTGATTCATAAATTCTTAAGCTTTTATTTCTAAGAAATAATCCTTTGCTAAGTCTATTTTCAGTCATATCCGATTATTTGCCACCCTATGAACTGTAGACCCACCAGGCTCCTCTGTCCTTGAGATTTCCCAGGCAGGAATATTGGAGTAGGCTGCCATTTCCTTCTCCAAGGGGTCTTCCTGACCCAGGGATCCATCCTGGGTCTCCCACATTGCAGGCAGATTCTTTACCATCTGAGCCACCAGGAAAGCAATATTTCTTTAAAGACTTTCAACTTTAGTTTGATATGAAGGGGAAACCTCATTCTTGTTGATGAGGGTCACAGAACGTAGTGGTCAGAAATTCCACAATGAAAGGGATACTGTTCACAATCCAGTGAATCCAGGACTAATGGGGAGCGGGGGTGGAGAGTAAAGGAGGAGAGATCAAAGTTATTTTTTGTTAGTTGATATTTTACTGCAGATATCTTTTATTGCTTCTTTTAGAACCTGAGCTGGTAACAGTAGACACTTTCATGCATGTCTTGTTTAAAATGAGGGGGAAAAAAGAAAAACAAAAATACCACCAGCATGAAACACTGGTATTTAATTGGAATTTTCCAAATAGGATGATTTTAAACTCAGTGTTGCCTAACCTTCAACCCTCTCTGCTCTTCCCCGTTTCGTCTCCTGTTTGTAAGTGTCCAGATCTTGTTTTTCCTTGGGATAATTTCTCCAGGCACCTTCGGAGTCTTTCCTTTCCAATTTCCAGTTCTGACTCCACTGCCTCCATCAATAAACATGTTTCTTTGCTTCCAGTCTCAGGCCAAAGTCTGTATTTTAAAGTGATGGTGTCACAAAATGCCTGGTGATGTCATAAAGCCCTGGGAGATCCTGGCAAAGCAGCGATTCTCATTTTTATGTTCCTGAGAAGTTATTGGTAACCCAAGGGCCATCACATCTTCTGTATATGCACCGGTTTTTGTAGAAACAGTCAGGTCCTAGTTCACTTTGGGCATTTACATGTTTGGCAAAATTCTATAAAATGCTGCCTAGAGAATATAGATTTAAAGGGCCGAAGTTATTAAAAAGGGGTGGCGTGAGCGAAAACATGCCAATAAAAACAGACAGTGTGGTTTTTTAATCCTTTCCACAGGAATTCAGGCAAAAGGGGAATAAAATAATTCTATAGGGTCACTTGTAATTCAGCTTAAACTAAGCTCAGGAAACTGAATACTATTTCTCAAAAGGCTGATTTATGTACTTAAAGTAACTCAGTCCCAGGTGCCATAGGAAGCAATACAACTTCTAGCAACATCCTAGCCTGCATGCTCTAACGAACTGCCTAAATCAATTTCTAACTAAAACATTTCAGTCAGTTCTACTGGGACTCAAAGCCCTGGACTCTCTCTTTATAGGGGCTGCTGCAGCAAGGAAAAACCCAGCCACCTAGGCAGACTCCACGTGATAAACAAATGTGTCCCAGACTTTGTCTATGAATCATTTCTTTGGAAACCTAAGCACATTTTATGTAAAGAAACAGGTAGACACAGTTTGGCTGGCTCTCTGGCCCGCCTAACCCTCCCATGTGCTGTGTGCTAAGTCACTTCAGTTTTGTCCAACTTTTGGCAAGCCTATGGACCAGAGCCCACCAGACTCCTCTGTCCATGGGATTCTCCAGGCAAGAATACTGGAGTAGGTTGCCATTTCCTACAACAGGAGATCTTCCTGACCCAAGGACAGGTATTCAAGCCACATCTCCTGTATTGGCAGGCAGATTCCTTACCACTAGCACCACCTGGGGAAACTCCAAACCTTCCCAAGTCAATATAAACCATATATGGGTCAAACTCCCTCTACTATATAAAACTCAACAACAGTTGCAGAATCACACAGAACAGGGACTGGGGTGGGGTTAGAATTAATCAACTTCTTTTGGTTTATCCCTTTTATCCCCCCTCCATTTATCTCTTAATTAGAACAGGATAAGAGCAGAAGGTGAAGAGAAACTAAAAAGCCTCTTGATGAAAGTAAAAGAGGAGAGTGAAAAAGTTGGCTTAAAGCTCAACATTCAGAAAACGAAGATCATGGCATCTGGTCCCATCACTTCACAGGAAATAGACTAAGAAACAGTGAAAACAATGTCAGACTTTATTTTGGGGGGTTCCAAAATCACTGCAGATGGTGACTGCAGCCATAAAATTAAGACACTTACTCCTTGGAAGAAAAGTTATGACCAACCTAGATAGCATATTCAAAAGCAGAGACATTACTTTACTGACTAAGGTCCGTCCAGTCAAGGCTATGGTTTTTCCTGTGCTCATGTATGGATGTGAGAGTTGGACTGTGAAGAAGGCTGAGTGCCAAAGAATTGATGCTTTTGAAGTGTGGTGTTGGAGAAGACTCTTGAGAGTCCCTTGGACTGCAAGGAGATCCAACCAGTCCATTCTGAAGATCAGCCCTGGGATTTCTTTGGAAGGACTGATGCTAAAGCTGAAACTCCAATACTTTGGCCACCTCATGTGGCCAAAGTATTTCCAGTGAGTTGACTCACTGGAAAAGACTCTGATGCTGGGAGGGATTGGGGGCAGGAGGAGAAGGGGACGACAGAAGATGAGATGGCTGGATGGCATCACAGACTCGATGGACGTGAGTCTGAGTGAACTCTGGGAGTTGGTGATGAACAGGGAGGCCTGGCGTGCTACAATTCATGGGGTTGCAAAGAGTCAGACACGACTGAGTGACTGAACTGAACTGAAGAGCTGGGTGGAAATGGAGGGGATCACCTGACTGAGGTACGGCAACATCCTCAAGGATTTAATTTTAATTTTTTTCTTTTAGATTTTTTTCTTGATGGGGACCATTTCTAAAGTTTTTATTGAATTTGTTACAACATTGTTTCTGCTTTATGTTTTGGTTTTGGGCATCACGGCATGTGGGATTTTAGCTCCTCAACCAGGGACTGAACCAGTGCTCCCTTCACTGGAAGGTGAATTCTTAACCACTATGTCGCCAGGCGAGTTCATTCAAGGGTTTGAGACTAATGACATGGGTTATTTATTATAAAGTTTTGCTTCATTATGCATAGTTTATCTTTGCTGACAAAGAAAAGAGCAAGAAAATGGCACAGCAGAGAAAGGAAAAAAAATCTCCAGCAATTTCTATGGGAAGGAGGCCCCTTTAGGGTAGCTATTATTGTTGCTAAGTCACAATATCTTGGAACCAAACATTTTCAAGTCAAATTTACTTGGATCCATCAGGCTTCATTTTGCTTTTTGGTTCCAAAGACCTCACTCACCCGGCCCTTTATTAGGCATGCTAATAAAAAGTGAAATAAAAACATTTCTGGCAACCTCCTATTCTTTTCTCTCAAAGTGCCCTGAAGTGCTGGTACAGAGTAGAACTAATACATCCCAAATGGAGGGGGTCAAAGGGAGAAGGAAGAGAAACAAAGGGCCTGGTTACTTCACAGAGTGGATAAACAGACCTTGATAACCAAGTTGACTGTATTTGGTATTTTCCTGTTTCCTCCTGGAAGGAGGCAGGGAGCTGAATGAAGCGCTTATCTAAGAAGTGTCAGGGCCATTTAACAATGTTATTACAAGGATGCTGGTAAAGCAGAAGGGAAGATTTTGGCAGTTACAGATGGGATTATGTTTGCTGAACCTATTTTCTTGCTACATGTTAATCTGTACTTTTCTAGTATCAGGCTCTTAAGGAGTTCAGTAAAGGCCTATCAGAAAAGTGTCAGGGCCATTTAACAATGTTATTACAAGGATGCTGGTAAAGCAGAAGGGAAGATTTTGGCAGTTACAGATGGGATTATGTTTGCTGAACCTATTTTCTTGCTACATGTTAATCTGTACTTTTCTAGTATCAGGCTCTTAAGGAGTTCAGATAAAGGCCTATCAGAAACTCTCCATTCACACTCTCCTTAGTATACACTGTAAGGAATTCCATAGCCCAACTGGGATGTGGATGGAATGAAATGATTTCAGTTCAATGTTTGGGAGAAGTCATTCTAAAGCAGGAGTCATAGCAGGAGAAGTCTAGCTGAGAAAGAAGTCACTCAGTATTCCATGCATGGCTGCGGGATGGCGTGATGGATGGTTTCTAATAGTTTACACCCAATTTCATGTGAGAAGTCATTTGAAAGAGTCTCAGCTGGGCTTCACAGACCCCTAATGAGAGAGAATGATGAAGTCAGAAATACACACACGTGAAAAAGTTGAATTCAGAGGGAGAGGTCTCCAAGAGGGTCTAGATAAAGCAGTCTGAAGCTTCAGAAGAAAAAATTACCATTTCCAGGAGGCCTTAAATCTTGGCCCACTGACAAAATGTTACAATCTCCTCTTTCTTCATTTAAGCCAGAGCAATTTTCTAGCATATAAATAATTTAAACTGCACAGATAAAAAGAAAACCCTTACCCAAGAGTTACTAAAATGGTAACAGAAGAGAAGCAAAGTCAGTGTAGCAGGTCATGGCACCTGGGAAGTAAGTCACAGTGTCCTCAGCACCAGGAAGGTCACAGAAGAAGTTGGGTTTTTCAAGTATGTAGGTCAAGGGCAGAGTGAAGAGCATGTGGTCAAGAAAAAAAATGTAAAGGAATGATATGAAATTGGGTAGAAACAGAGTGAAGAGGATGATCTAGAGGGAGAGAAAAGTTACTGGAAAATGTGACAACTGGATGTGCTGTGTGCCAAGTCGCTTCAGTCGTGTCCACTCTTTGCAACCCTATGAATTGTAGCCTACCAGGCTCTTCTGTCTGTGGGACTCTCCAGGCAAGAATCCTGGAGTGGGCTGCCATTTCCTCCTCCAAGGGATCTTCCCCACCCAGGGACCAAACCCGCATCTCTTACATCTCCTGCATTAGCAAGCAAGGTCTTTGCCACTCGTGCCATCTGGGAAGCCCTTCCCAACTTGTGTCAGCTGGGAATCAGTGATAAAGAGATGATACTGAGGGCAGGGGAGGCAAGGTACATCACATGGAGATTGGATGGCATAGAAGGGGCTGGGCTGTCCTCCTCCCATGGAGTTCATGCTTCTCTAAAAAAAACACAATCGCCTTCAAACTAGAAGGATGTAAACAAACCTGGTAAAGAAGAAATTGAAGCCCCAAAGAAATGAGCTACTTCATAAGGCTTCTCACTTTTAAACTGCACTGTGCAACTAGAGATGATCATACTAAGTGAAGCAAGGCAGAAAAGGAAAGATAAATACGAATGACATCACTTATATATAGAATCTAAAATATGACTCAAATGAGCATATCAATGAAACAGAAACAGAATCATGGAGATAGAGAGCACACTGGTGGTCGCCAAGGGACAAGGGGATGGAGGAGGGAAGGTGTGGTAGGTTGTCATTAGTTGATGTAAGACTTTATATAGGAAATGGATAAATAACAAGGTTCTATGTATAGCACACAGAACTGTATCTGTGTCAATATCTGTAATGTATCAATATCTGGTGATGAACCATAGCAGAAAAGAATACTTAAGAAAGAATGTATATATGCATATAACAGAATTACTTGCTGTACAGCAATAATTAACACATCATTGTATTGAAAAATCAACTACACTTCAATAAAAAGCTACATCTAAAAGCTGTAGGTCCAGATATATTATACCCCAAGATATTGACAAAACTGATGGGACTTCTCTAAAAACTATTCTTATTTTGAAATAATTATATATTCACAGGAACGCACAAAGAAATGTAGAGAGGTCTTGTGCAGAGTTTAGCCAGCCTTCCCGAATGTTTGCAGATGGGAATTTATGATCAGTGACCACATTTCTGACAATGCATGGAGAATGAGAATGGTATAAGAAGACTGACATGTCAACAAATAATTTTAGAATTGTCAGTGGGAAGGTAATTTCTGACATCTATTATCTGAGGAGCTTGTAATGGACCTCTTGTGAAATTCTAGGAATGATTGATTAATGTTTTCAGTATATGTGAAGTGGTGATTATAGGAATAACGCTAAGAACAAGGTGGGCAATTTCTTTTCTGGGAGAGGATTTCTTAACTGATAAACCAAGAAAGTTTTGCCTTCAATGTATTTGTTTTCCCACCAGCTACTTGCAAAGTTCTTTCACTGTATGTCTGTTGACAAACTGGTTTTAACTGTTGTATAAAGAGAAGCTCATTGCTAGAACTGAGGAGAGGTCAATGAATCGCATCAGAATGGAAGATGTTCCTAGTGGCATGTCACAGGACTTCAGCACAAACCTGAAGACAATAAAAATTCAAAAATGACTTTGGCAGTTTCCTGGGTGGGGGTTGGGGGAATAAGATGAGGGTGGTCAAAAGGCACAAACTTCTAGTTATAAGATAAAAATGTACTAGAGAAGTAATATACAATATGATGCCTATAATTAACACTGCTGTATGGTATATTTGAAAGTTGCTAAGAGAGAAGATTATAAAAGTTCTGAGCACAAGGAAAAAGAAATTTTTTGGTATTCACATGAGATGGTGGTTGTTAACTAAACCTGTTGTGGTTATCATTACCAGTATATATAAGTCAAGTTGTTATGTGTACACCTTAAACTTATACAGTGCTGTCTGTCAATTATATCTCAATAAAACTGGGGGTGGGGGGAAAGACTTGAGCTGTTGGACAACTAGGTGCAAATCACCAAGGTGAATTTGATCAATTTTAAAAGAATCATGCTATAAAAATACAGGATGTGAGAAATGTGTTTCAAAAGCAACACTTGTGAAAAAAGGCTTTGGAGTTCTAGTTGGTGTCTTAATAGGAAGGACAAGTGGGGAAAACAGTAATTTTAAGACATTATATGTCTCACATAAGAGATGACAGAGTCATACTACACTTTACACTGTCAAAAGCTACCTAGAATGCTGTGATCAGGTGTAGGTCCCTGTTGACAAGTAACTGCTGAGTCAGAGAAAGATGAGGGATCTAAGGGATGCTCATTTTAAGAAGAGAGATGGAAGCAGCTGGGTTTGTCATAGATGTCTTTACATATGGGAAGAGGCATCACATAGAAGAAGGATTAAACTAATTCCCTGTGACCTAAGGTATAGGAACAATGCCAAGATATGGATGATGCAGTAAATAACTAAATTAATATTAGAAAAATCCTTTACTAACCAAAGACAAGAGTCAAATACCATATTTTAGTCAAGCCATTTGAGTGTCTGAAGCATAAAGGCGAGATCATAAAGGAAGATAAGTTTGACTATCCTTTGAATGCAGTAAGTAGGAACTGGGTCAGAGTAGGCATTCATTTCCTGGATCTATCTCATCACAGAGTATTTTCCGACTTCATAGAAGCCAAATTTTGTGTGTAAGTGCAATTCTCAGGTGAGGTGGTTTCTAATAGTTCAAGGATTCCCCAAAACCTCACTATCTTAAAGTTCACATTTTCTTTGTATATGATCAGAAAATAATGTTGACTAATAAGAGGACAATCAAGATGCATGAGCTTTTAGGGTGCATAAGGGATGAAAAGAAACAGACACGGAGTTCTAAGGACAATTGCGCAGTCCACAGCAACAGAATTCGATGGACAGCAATTTGAAATGGTTGGAGCCAGCAGCAGCTCAAATGCTTTGGAAAGGTTTCATATGGCAAAAATTATAACATGCCTAGAAGAAATGCAACATACATATCGAACACAGTAAATGATGTGCAGAGCAACAAAACAAGAGCTGTCAGAAAGCCAAGTGGCAGACCACTTTAAAATAAATGGTGCAGGAAAGGGCTATGAGGTCAAATGGAGCAAAACACAAATGGAGACAGCTAGAGGTTTAAGGAAACCCTTATGAAAGTGACAGGATGTCTGAGGGTCAAGATGCTCTTTCTTTTATCCCAACCAAAGGCAATTCTTATGGTTATTTAAGCATTCTTCTTCTTATGTCTTCTGAGCAAAAACACATCCTTCACATAAGTGCCCAAATGTTTGAGGACGACTGTTCAGACACTCCTTGACCTCCTTGCCTCCAACTTTAAGAGTTCCCAATCCTTAGGGAGGAGGCTATTTCTAGTGAAGAGCCTCAGAGAACTGGATTAGGAGTTAGGATTTGACATGAGGGGAAATAAAGAGCCTCTGTCAGTTTCTGAATAAGCACTGTATCATGACCCAAACCAAAAATCTGAAGAAGATGTTGAGTCACAAGGCTGTATGTGAAAAGACTGGGAAAAAGCCAAGTACAAGTCTCTTATGACCAGTCTTGGGGCAGAACAGTGGAAATGAGAAGGAGAGGGTGAGCCAGAGAAATGTTGGACAGGAAGGATTGCAGAGCTTGGGAAAGTCTTGGTGATGGATGAGATATCAGGGATTGAACTCTCCTTGACTTCGTAATGCACTTAGCAGCCCCAGTCCTCAGGCAGGTGCAACCTGGAGGAAAAAAAAAACAAAAACAAAAACAAACCAGCATTCAATTGTCACATCTTTTTATTACACGAGAAGCACAGATGTGTGATAGCCATGGAAGGGAATATGAAAATCAAGAGTGTGCTCCTGATGGAGCACAGAGCAAATAAGACCAAAAGTACGTCTCAAGTAGATTCTGTCTTCTGGTTACTGAAATGAAAGGGGAAAATGTCAAAACGGACTGGAGTGACTATCACAGAGTTTGATTCTGGAAGTCCTCGAAGGATGAGCTTATACTCTGAGCAGAGGAAGCCCAAGGTATAGTATGGAATTCTGTCCATGCTCTGTATGGGGAGGGGAGTATACAGAAGAGGAACAAGAGGCCACTCCTCTTGGTACAGAAGGAACTAATTAACCTGGAGCGGGTAACTTATATGAGATTGACATTTGTTGAGCTTCTCCTGGGGCTCAGGCCTTTAGACACAGTCTTATTTAAACCTTACAAAAATCCAACAAGGAAGAGTGAGACTTGAGATAAGTACAGTAAGTACCCCCATTGACTGTTTTGATTGCTAAGAGTTCTTGGAAAGTCTTTCCGGAGAGAAATAAGCATTCTCTTTATGAAGGAAGTGTGTGTTTTCTCTGAGACACAGAGAACACTCAAGATAAAGAGTAGTGAACTCTTAGGGGATGTGCTAGTCTCAGAATATAACCTGTGCAAATGTGTTAAGGAACACAGTAGGATTGAAGAATATTTGATCACAGAGACAATAGGTCCAAGAGCTCCTGTGGTCTTCTCCTTTTATGAAGATGAAGGATTATTGTCATTAGACGTCCTGAGACAAGGCCCCCAGGCCCAGGTAGAAGAGCTGGAACTGAAGTAGTGACTTTTTTCGGATCCTTTGATCCTATGGGTCTTCACCAGAGTTTGTAAACCGTGAGGACCAGTGGGCACAGTCTTCTCCGATTTTTACATCAGTGGGAAAGTTGGATCAATTTCTTGTAAATGTACAAATCATCAACTTGCATGCACTTATTTATCGATTCCTTTTTTATTTGATCTTCCTTATACCAGGTAAAGAGATAGGATATCTATAGCCCACACTCCTTCATGACCCAGGTGGAGGATTCAGACAAAGGCAGCGATCAGGTAAGCTACCTTCTCTCAGGGATGTAGCACTTGCAAAGAAAGAGGTTGCTTGCTTCCAGAATTTGCTAGAAAATAAATGTGGCTCAATTCTTTCATGCTGGGTGGATTTAGCTGCATTCCCCCAGGGGACTAATGTTTCTTCTCAAGGTTCTTTTCTTGAAATCCTTGTGAATGTTTGAGGAGAGGTCCCTCTAGAGATAACTATCTCAGTCACAGGTACAATGGCCTCTGAATTATGTTGCCATTTCTAGTGTGAATACTATGCTAATACAGTATCATGGGTGACAATGAAAATACACCCCAGTCAGGACATTCAAATTTATGACTTCAGCAACAGCCTTAACTTCACCCACACTGGTAAGCTCAGGGTTTTATGTTATTGTACTTCCCGGGAAATTTATGTCTCGATGTGCAATGCGGGTGAGTTGTGGTTACTCTGGGAACCTTCATTTTGCATTTCCTGACTTCTGTGTGTTCAAAGGGACACACTTGCAAAACTAGCCCACAGAAAAGCACATCAGGTTGGCTGATGTTGTGTAATTCCCTGTGCCTGGGAAATGGAGCCAGGAACCTCTGTGGCTGGGCATAGTTGAGTCTGCTCCTGGGTTCACAGATCACAGAAGCAGAGGGAGATGATCAAGGTGGGTCTTCGGATGATGGAGACCCTGATCCAGGTGCCAAGTGCCAAGTAATGAACAAGAAAAGGAACACTGATTAATTGGTGCTGTTATAATAACCATCACTGATTGAATACTTAGTCCATGCCAAGAACTATTCTATGTACTTTCCTTGAATTTTTCATGTTAGCTTTATCTTTAGTCTTTGAAGTAGGTTTATCATACCAACTATGCCTATCTATCAGGATGCTGAGTGAAGGAGAAAATGCATACATTGTTTAAGGTCACGTGAGCAGCAGAGCCAGGACCCAGATCTAGTTCTGTTGACCCCAGAGTTCATGTCCTACTCTGGGCTGCCTCTCCATCCAGTAAGTCCTGATGGGTCACTCCAGCTCTGCTCACTATGTAATCTCATGAGAACTTTAACCTTGGTTTCCTCTTTGATGAAACAGGGGTGATACATAACTAACAGACCACTGGCAGCTTAAAGGGGATCAAGTTTATACATCATTTTGCTATTATCATTAGTGTTCTCTGTCAAGAACTCTGAGATCACTGAGTTGGTTTAGTCAAATGGAAATGGCCAAGTAAGAAAAGTCTATCTGTATTTTCCTTGGTTATAAGCTATTTGGGGCTTCCTGGTGGCTTAGTGGTAAAGAATATGCCTGCCAATGCAAGAATCATAGCTTCAGTCCCTGGGTTAGAAAGATCCCCTGGAGAAGGAAATGGTAACCTACTCCTGTATTCTGCCTGGGAAATCCCATGGACAGAGGAGCCTGGTGTGCTGCAGTCCATGGGGTTGCAAATAGCCAGACACAACTTAGTGATTAAGCAACCAACCAACCAACCAACAATAAGCTATATGAGGGCCAGAATTTTTGCCTATTTTGTCCATTACATATGTCCAGTGCTATGAGACACAGAGACAGTCATATCTAACGACTGAATGATTTGCATTAAGCTACCTCCCACTCCACGCTCTCTCCTGGCTCCTGCTATCTTTGACACAGCTGTGTGCTGGGTACTCTGGATACCTTCTGGCTTCTTTCAGAAACCACCTGTCTTGCCCAGTCGCATCAGCAACTTACTTTCTGCTTGGAAACAGCCATATTACTTGGCAAATAATTTAGTGTGTTTTTACTCTTGGGAATTTGCAAAGCAATGCAAGTTTTTTGCATCCTATACTTTAAACCCACAATGATTCCCGATACGGACTTCTTAATGCTGTAACAAGGTTTGTGGGCAGGAGAGAGGAGGGAGTTGAGTTTGGAAACTGACATTTGACATCCTTAAAATTATACTAGGTTGAAACCCATCTGTGTCTGTGCCCAAGATCAACTGGGCCAAACCTACGAAATCAGACAGTGCCACCCACAGGAGACCCAGTTACCCCCCACAAGCTGTGATCTCTAAAAGTGCTGAAGTCTATATATCTTAGCACCTCTGTAATTGTTTTAGTTATTTGTTCTGCCTCCCAAAGGATTTTTCTTATGTGCCTTATGCTTCTAAAGGAGCTTTTCAGGTTTTTTACATGAGTCTTATGTTTCTAAGCCCTCCAGCCAACACACAGCTTCAATGCCCTACTATTTGTGCTTGAATTACCATTCAGTAAGTTTGGGGCTCAGTGCTGTTTGATGTCATCTCTCCTGTGCCCTCCTGGAGCAAATGATTCCAGTATTTTTTATCCTTATGGCCAGGTTTAAAATTCACTCATTCTGAAGTGACTCCTTGGCAGTTTCAGAAATGACCCAGGGCCTCTGGCTCTTGAGGTCTTACTGTCTGCTCTGCTTCCTATTAAGGTGATCTTCCTCCAAGACAGTGTTCTTGCTTCTGATTACTCCTCTACTCCCTCACCTCACCCCTTCCTGATTCCCTCTCATTTCTTCTCTGAGACTAAAAAAAGGCAAGTTTATGAAACTGGCAAAAACATGTCTTGCAATGATGAAACCAAGACCTTGGAGTTTGAGACTCACAGATTCAGAGAATGAACTTATGGTAACAAGGCAGGAAGAGATGGTTAGGAAGTTTGGGACTGACAGGTACACAGTGCTGTATTTAAAACGGATAACCAACAAGGACCTCCTGTATAGCACAGGGAACTCTGTTCAATGTGATGCGGTGGCCTGGATGGCAGGGGAGACTGGTGGAGAACGGATACATGTATATGCATAGCTGAGTCCCTTCACTGTCTACCTGAAAGTATCACAACCTTGTTAATCAGCTATTCTCCAATATAAAATAAAAAGTTAAAAAAAAAAAAAACGTTGGGAGTTTGAATCACAACTTTGTCACTTCACATCTGTGTGACCAAGGGGAAGTTGTCTTAGTCTCTTAGACCCCCTTTCTCAGTCACCAAATGACATAGCTGAGCCTTCTTTATGAGAACCAATCTGTCATTGGTTAGCACCTGCTGAAAATATCCTCTCCCTGTGGACTTCTTAGAAGTATTCTATTAATAATAAAAGTTCATTTTTAAAGCTATCAGCCAGATTTTTTTTAAGAGAAAATGAGGAAGATAAGCCCGAAAGAAATGTTGTCATAACTGTGGGAATTGTGTTTACTAATTTGACTTTCTTTACAATTAATGAAGTAAAAGATTCATTTTGGATTTGTACCTTGTATATGCGTGTGTGTATGTGTGCGTGTGTTTCTGTGCACGCGCATGTGTGTGTTTCACTTGAGCTTAAAATCCTTTTTCGTGTCAGAACCAGTGAATGCATTCATCCCTTTGGATAAAAAATTTAGAGAGTACCTCTTCTGTGCCTGCTCCCCTGCGAAATGCAGGTTAGTACAGAGGCCCAGGCAGGAGAAACAGAAAACCACATAAATGATGATAATATATTGTGACAAATGCCGCCGTGGCGCCTCATCGGGGAGCTCATTTTTGTGGCCTCCTGTCCCTGTTTCAGGAAACGGAAGCATTTATGGGAGACGTTCTGAAGGGAATTTCCCCTGGCGCTTCTCCATGTCAGAGGGGACGTTTCTTTTGAAGTGTCTCTTATTATCGGAAGACAAAGCTCCCCAGAACGCTGCTGGCGGAAGCCACAGGCAGTTGCGGGGGGAGAGAGGTCAGTCAGGATTATTGTTCTGTCGTAATTAATTAAAGAATCTTCCTCAGGTTCCCGAAAGCCCGAGAGACGTGCGCCATGAGTACGAGGCAAGTGCTTTAGCTTCTGGTTTTTGTTTTCGCTGCGCATTTGTAGAGATTCAACCATGAGGATGGCGTGTATGAGTCAAACAGCCTATGAGAGCAAGTGAAAGACGTGTGTCACAGCCCACAGTTTGCAAACTGTGTGAAGGGTTAGTTGTGTCCGACTCTTGCAACCCCATGGACTGTAGCCCACCAGGCTTCTCTGTCCACGGATGCTCCAGACAAGAAGATTGGAGTGGGTTGCCCTTTCCTTCTTCTGGGGATCTTCCCAACCCAGGGATCGAACCCGTGTCTCCTGCATTGCAGGCAGACTCTTTACCATCTGAGCTACCAGGGAAGCCCCAAGTTCTCAAGAGTGTTGTTTATTGGTTGGTTGGTTGGTTGGTTTGGTGGCTGGCTGAGCCCTTTGGAACCTCCTATGCCTCCATGCGTACATACACACCTTTACCAGGCATCCCTGGTTCCCCGGCTGAAGGCAGCCAGCCATTCAGGAGGTGACTTGAAGACAGGACAGTGGCGGTGGGAAGTTTCACCTCCTCTCCTCCCTTGGGGAAGCTGGGCTTAGGCCTGGCCACTGTGGTGTCCCTGACTCCAGCTACCGTTATCCTGCTTCTCACTGGGAGGCGCCAGGATGCTTCTCAACCTGTGTACCCTGTGTCTGCTTCTCGATAAAAAAGTAAAGTGGAAAAAAAAATACTGAGGACACTGGAGGGACAGTCTCAATTCTAAATATCCTGCTTCATTCATTTTTAGATGTTGTTTCAAACCGTGTGTCCTGTTTCGGACTGTTCGTGACCCTGTGTCCTGTTTGTGATCTCCTTGTGAACAGCAGACTTCTCTCAGCATATGAAATCCATTCTCTGTGGTGTTTCTTTGCCATCCAAGAGCCCTGCTTTTCTGTTCATCCTTAGTGGCCCCTACGTGCCTGTCAGCTCTCCTGTTGCATCCACCCTTAAGGGCTCTCTCCAGGCCTGGCATTTTCCATCTCACGTTGCCAGTGAACCCTGGAGATGATGGTGCTGTCGAGGGTGCGAGGGCAGGGGTATGACAAGACAGAGCTCTGAGGTCCTCACAGACATCAGTTTGGCTTCATGCTCTCCCCACTCCAGCCAAGAGTGGCAACTGAGTGAACGGTGTAGGCAGAGGCTAGACATTCCCAGCTTCCCCCTCAGGGGTGCATCTTGCTGTGCGCCCTTGGGTAAGTCACTTAACACTTCTGGGCTCATGTTTCCTTATCTGAAAAGTGGGGATAAAAACTGAACCAATCTCACGGAGCGGCTACAAGGGTTAGCTCCTTTAATATATGCAATTAGAACAGTGAATAAAAAATAGTGAGTATGAGTATTTGCTGTTAATATCACTGACTGCTATTACTGCTATAATCCATCAGCGTTAGTGTAAGTGTTCAGAAGTTTTCAGTATAACACATGTACTGACACAGGACACTGGGAAAGCTCCTACGAGCACAGGGAGGGAAAGAAAGAGTAAGAAGTGAATGTTAGCAAGGCCAAAGCCCTGGAGCTTCCCTGGTGGCTCAGTGGTAATGAATCTGCCCGCCAGTGCAGGAGACACAGATTCAATCTTTGCTCCGGAAAGATCCCACGTGCCTCAGAGCAACTAAGTCCGTGCACAACTACTAAGCCTGTGCGCCGCAGCCTGGGAGTTGCAGCTGCTGAGCCCACGTGCCACAGTTATTGAAGCCTGCAGGCCCTAGCACCTGTGCGCGACGGCAAGAGATGCCAGTGCGATGAGAGCCCACATGCTGCAACTGGAGAGTGGGCTCCGCTCTCCGCAACTAGGGAGAAGCCTGGCAGCAACAGACCCAGCACAGCCAAACCAAAAACTAAACACACAAATAAAATTTAAGAAAAAAAGAATGGGTCTTTAAAAAAAAAAAAAGACCAAAACCCTCCTTTCCCCCCTAGCACATCCTACAAGTTGAAGCCCAGGGCAGTCAGGGCCTTCCTGGATGGTGCGGGGCTGCTCTAGGGTCTGGTCCTCTGTTTCCTTTAGGTTTGCCTGGACTTTCCTGACCACTCCCCGGGCTTCCCTGGTGGCTCAGAGGGTAAAGTGTCTGCCCGCAATGCGGGAGACCTGGGTTCGATCCCTGGGTTGGGAAGATCCCCTGGAGAAGGAAATGGCAACCCACTCCAGTACTCTTGCCTGGAAAATTCCATGGACAGAGGAGCCTTGTAAACTACAGTCCACGGGGTCGCAAAGAGTCAGGCACGACTGAGCGACGTCACTTCTTCTTCCCCACCCCAGCGAGTGGCTAGCTGTCACTCTCCACTCTGACTCAGCCAGCAGGCATCTTCAAAAATCAACACAGGGAAACCCACAGCCAAGCATCACAACTTTATCTATTGTCTGCTCCTCACTCGCTATGACATAAGGTTCCCTCAAGTGAAGTTGTGGGTTTTTATGAGCACCACCCTCCCCCTTCTTATCCCCCCATCAACTCCATAACAAATCATGACATGTGCAGCACAATTTGGCTTGGAATTTGAGCTTTGACTTTTACCCAAGAAATTATGTGTTTCTAAATATTGGCCGTCACTTCTACGATTTGAGTCTAGATGATACGTGCATTTATTTCCTGTCTATTCAGATGACTGGTAACTTGGATGACAATGTGTTTTTCTGGTTGTTTTATTTTACATAAACTCTAACCTCCTTCTCTAACCCTTGAATTATTTTTTTCAAGGTATCAGCCAATTTGTGTTTGGTTGTCTAGAAAAAAAAAAATGTGCAAAGCTGAGATGTGTATAAGAGACAGGTACGAGGCAAGTGCTTTAGCTTCTGGTTTTTGTTTTCGCTGCGCATTTGTAGAGATTCAACCATGAGGATGGCGTGTATGAGTCAAACAGCCTATGAGAGCAAGTGAAAGACGTGTGTCACAGCCCACAGTTTGCAAACTGTGTGAAGGGTTAGTTGTGTCCGACTCTTGCAACCCCATGGACTGTAGCCCACCAGGCTTCTCTGTCCACGGATGCTCCAGACAAGAAGATTGGAGTGGGTTGCCCTTTCCTTCTTCTGGGGATCTTCCCAACCCAGGGATCGAACCCGTGTCTCCTGCATTGCAGGCAGACTCTTTACCATCTGAGCTACCAGGGAAGCCCCAAGTTCTCAAGAGTGTTGTTTATTGGTTGGTTGGTTGGTTGGTTTGGTGGCTGGCTGAGCCCTTTGGAACCTCCTATGCCTCCATGCGTACATACACACCTTTACCAGGCATCCCTGGTTCCCCGGCTGAAGGCAGCCAGCCATTCAGGAGGTGACTTGAAGACAGGACAGTGGCGGTGGGAAGTTTCACCTCCTCTCCTCCCTTGGGGAAGCTGGGCTTAGGCCTGGCCACTGTGGTGTCCCTGACTCCAGCTACCGTTATCCTGCTTCTCACTGGGAGGCGTCAGGATGCTTCTCAACCTGTGTACCCTGTGTCTGCTTCTCGATAAAAAAGTAAAGTGGAAAAAAAAATACTGAGGACACTGGAGGGACAGTCTCAATTCTAAATATCCTGCTTCATTCATTTTTAGATGTTGTTTCAAACCGTGTGTCCTGTTTCGGATCTGTTCGTGACCCTGTGTCCTGTTTGTGATCTCCTTGTGAACAGCAGACTTCTCTCAGCATATGAAATCCATTCTCTGTGGTGTTTCTTTGCCATCCAAGAGCCCTGCTTTTCTGTTCATCCTTAGTGGCCCCTACGTGCCTGTCAGCTCTCCTGTTGCATCCACCCTTAAGGGCTCTCTCCAGGCCTGGCATTTTCCATCTCACGTTGCCAGTGAACCCTGGAGATGATGGTGCTGTCGAGGGTGCGAGGGCAGGGGTATGACAAGACAGAGCTCTGAGGTCCTCACAGACATCAGTTTGGCTTCATGCTCTCCCCACTCCAGCCAAGAGTGGCAACTGAGTGAACGGTGTAGGCAGAGGCTAGACATTCCCAGCTTCCCCCTCAGGGGTGCATCTTGCTGTGCGCCCTTGGGTAAGTCACTTAACACTTCTGGGCTCATGTTTCCTTATCTGAAAAGTGGGGATAAAAACTGAACCAATCTCACGGAGCGGCTACAAGGGTTAGCTCCTTTAATATATGCAATTAGAACAGTGAATAAAAAATAGTGAGTATGAGTATTTGCTGTTAATATCACTGACTGCTATTACTGCTATAATCCATCAGCGTTAGTGTAAGTGTTCAGAAGTTTTCAGTATAACACATGTACTGACACAGGACACTGGGAAAGCTCCTACGAGCACAGGGAGGGAAAGAAAGAGTAAGAAGTGAATGTTAGCAAGGCCAAAGCCCTGGAGCTTCCCTGGTGGCTCAGTGGTAATGAATCTGCCCGCCAGTGCAGGAGACACAGATTCAATCTTTGCTCCGGAAAGATCCCACGTGCCTCAGAGCAACTAAGTCCGTGCACAACTACTAAGCCTGTGCGCCGCAGCCTGGGAGTTGCAGCTGCTGAGCCCACGTGCCACAGTTATTGAAGCCTGCAGGCCCTAGCACCTGTGCGCGACGGCAAGAGATGCCAGTGCGATGAGAGCCCACATGCTGCAACTGGAGAGTGGGCTCCGCTCTCCGCAACTAGGGAGAAGCCCTGGCAGCAACAGACCCAGCACAGCCAAACCAAAAACTAAACACACAAATAAAATTTAAGAAAAAAAGAATGGGTCTTTAAAAAAAAAAAAAGACCAAAACCCTCCTTTCCCCCCTAGCACATCCTACAAGTTGAAGCCCAGGGCAGTCAGGGCCTTCCTGGATGGTGCGGGGCTGCTCTAGGGTCTGGTCCTCTGTTTCCTTTAGGTTTGCCTGGACTTTCCTGACCACTCCCCGGGCTTCCCTGGTGGCTCAGAGGGTAAAGTGTCTGCCCGCAATGCGGGAGACCTGGGTTCGATCCCTGGGTTGGGAAGATCCCCTGGAGAAGGAAATGGCAACCCATTCCAGTACTCTTGCCTGGAAAATTCCATGGACAGAGGAGCCTTGTAAACTACAGTCCACGGGGTCGCAAAGAGTCAGGCACGACTGAGCGACGTCACTTCTTCTTCCCCACCCCAGCGAGTGGCTAGCTGTCACTCTCCACTCTGACTCAGCCAGCAGGCATCTTCAAAAATCAACACAGGGAAACCCACAGCCAAGCATCACAACTTTATCTATTGTCTGCTCCTCACTCGCTATGACATAAGGTTCCCTCAAGTGAAGTTGTGGGTTTTTATGAGCACCACCCTCCCCCTTCTTATCCCCCCATCAACTCCATAACAAATCATGACATGTGCAGCACAATTTGGCTTGGAATTTGAGCTTTGACTTTTACCCAAGAAATTATGTGTTTCTAAATATTGGCCGTCACTTCTACGATTTGAGTCTAGATGATACGTGCATTTATTTCCTGTCTATTCAGATGACTGGTAACTTGGATGACAATGTGTTTTTCTGGTTGTTTTATTTTACATAAACTCTAACCTCCTTCTCTAACCCTTGAATTATTTTTTTCAAGGTATCAGCCAATTTGTGTTTGGTTGTCTAGAAAAAAAAAAAGGTGTCTTACGGTGATTAGATAGAGGCAGACTTGCTTTCAGAGAATGTAATTTTCTTAAGATATGGGAGCTTGCTGACTTCCTTTCTTTGACACAAATATTACGCCTTATCTAGACCTACTAATGAGATTAACCTAGAAAATGGATCTGCAAAATGGAAGCTTTGTTTTAAACTTTGACAATTTCCCCATTAAAAAAAAAGAATGCTGTGAAATCATTCATTAGAAAAAAAGCAAGCGGTGAAAAAGAACAATTGAATCAGGTTCATTAAATTTAGAATTTCAGGCCAAAAATACAGAAAGGGAAAAAAAAAGAGAGAGATGCTAGTCAAGGGCAAATAAAGGCAGTTTGCAATCAACGGTGGCTGCCAAGGGCCAAGCAAAGTTCCCCGTTGGTCTTTGACGACTATTTTTCTAGAACAGGCGAACAACAGACAACTGTCTGATCACTCGGACTTTCGCCAGGATTTCTGGCCTCAGCAGTTCATAGGAAGTGTGTATGGTGAAAGTATGCCTGTTATGAAGGAACAGAGGCCAGCAGCTATAAGGGAAGGTACACAGAAAGGGAAGTTTTACTCTTATTGTTTAATTTTGGTTAATCCTCTGCTCACCATTTATCACAGAAGGGCCAAGCAAAGTTCCCCGTTGGTCTTTGACGACTATTTTTCTAGAACAGGCGAACAACAGACAACTGTCTGATCACTCGGACTTTCGCCAGGATTTCTGGCCTCAGCAGTTCATAGGAAGTGTGTATGGTGAAAGTATGCCTGTTATGAAGGAACAGAGGCCAGCAGCTATAAGGGAAGGTACACAGAAAGGGAAGTTTTACTCTTATTGTTTAATTTTGGTTAATCCTCTGCTCACCATTTATCACAGAAGCTTCTTCAATTCAGATGTGCTGAGTTGCTTCAGTCGTGTCCAACTCCTTGCAGCGCCATGGACTGTAACCTGTCAAGCTCTTCTGTGCATGGGATTTTCCAGGCAAGAATATTGGAGTAGGTTGCTATTTCCTCTTGCAGGGGATCTTCCTGACCCAGGATTGAACCAGCGTCTTTTCTGTCCCCTGCAGTGACAGGTGGGTTCTTTGCCACTAGTGCCACCCGGGAAGCCCTTTTTTCAGCCCCTGAGTCTTCAAACACACGTAGCCCACCCATTCCATTTGGTTTTTCCCCCTGAATCTGGCCCATATGATGTCACATTTCTCTTCTTTGCAGAGATAAACCTCAAATTCCTATAAAGGCCAGTGAAGTAACATACATGAGGGAAACTGCCCAAAATTTCCAGATCTTCCAATTTTTTAATTTAAATATGTATTTATTCATTTGGTTGCACTGGGTCTTAGATGTGGCATGCGGGATTTTCGTTTTTCATTGCCGTTGTGTGGGGTATTTAGTTGTGGGCACGCGGGACCTAGTTCCCTGACTGGAGATCAAACCTGGGCCCCCTGCATTGGGAGGGAGGAGTCTTAGGCCCTGGACCACCAGGGAAGTCCTTAGGTCTTCCTATTTTCAAAGAAGCTTGGTGAGGGTGGGATGATTTGGGAGAATGGCATTGAAACATGTATATTATCATATGTGAAATGAATCACCAGTCCAGGTTCGATGCATGATACAGGATGGTCGGGGCTGGTGCACTGGGATGACCCGGAGGGACGGTATGAGGAGGGAGGTGGGAGGGGGGTTCAAGATGGGGAACACATGTACACCCCTGGCAGATTCATGTCAATGTATGGCAAAACCAATACAATATTGTAAAGTAATTAGCCTCCAATTAAAATAAATAAATTTATTAAAAAAAAAAAAAAAAGGAAGCTCAAGTTTCAGCTGAAGTTTCCCGAGCTAGGTTTTCCATTGTCACTGGTCCCTTTAACTCATCACTCCTGGCTTTCAGGAAGGGTGATCTCCAGACAGAGCCTGTGCATTCTCAGTGTTAGGGACCATCTCTCCTCCTCTGGATACCTTCCCCACTGCAGTTCATCATGTAAATGGTCCCTATAGACAGGGATCCCATCAGAGTGCTTGAGATGAGAGCACAAGCAAAGCCCCCCTTTGAGATGAGTAGACAGAGGCTTCTCTTATTTCTGCCGGTTCCCATTTCTGAATCCCAGCTCCAGGAAGTCAAGACATACTACTGACACCAGGAGTAAATGCATATCCTGAAGAAGCCTCTTACCTTCCAGATTTCTCTCTTTGCTTTGCCCACATCATTGCCTCTATTTGAATGTCTACACCGGTATTTCATGTGTCCAAACTCAACCTGTGACTTAAGGATCAGCTCAACAGCTAACGTCTATCTGAGATCTTTCCACATTTTAAAGTTTTCTCTCTGACCCGTGACAACTGCAGCAGTTTATCTATCAGTATTGAGCCAGAACTTAACACTTATAACCCTATATTTTAGTTATTTGCATACATTTACTGTATTCTAATACATTGCAATAAACGAATTTCTTGGAGGATTCAGGCTCAGCATTACATATCCTTGCAAAGCACATTGTTGACTCGGTAAATATTAACAGAATGAATGTTTTACTTCTTCCAGCTCCACGATGTAATTGTTTAACACTGTAATTTTCATTTCAAATGACTATATTGCTTACTAACATATTCATTTACATCTAGTATTTTGTCCTCAGTTTACCTTTGAATATTAGCAGTTATTTATTTAGCATGATGAGGTTGTAATCTAACACTGATCTCAATGTAATCTTGTGTATTTCAAGACGTTCAAAATAAAAACAATCAAACGATCTGGAAGCCTACAGGCTCTCTACTAATCATGTATCTTGGCAGTGAGAGTTGCAATATGTTGCCACCTTTTAATTAAATCTGTATTCTGGTGAGTTAGCCAAAAGAGAGAACATTTTTTTAAAAAAATGAACCAAGAAGGATAAGAAGGATAATAAGTTTAGGAAACCCCTTGGGTAATCAGAACCCTTGGTGTAGAAACACCAGGACTACATCATTTTCCCAGCGGCTATGAGAATGCTGCAAGAAGGAAGGGAGGCCAGGAAAGAATCTTTCCATTTTGACTGGAAAATAACCAATAAAATATTATATTGCCTTATAATATATGAATGGATACTGTTGAACCGAAAGGACGAGTCAGTTAGGAGCTTGACTAGATTGGGAGTGTTGATAGCAGATGAAATTTTAGAGGCTATGTAGATTCTAGGATACTACTATCCATGACTGAGTTATAGAGCTCTTTGAAAATTGGCTAACAGCTGTAGGTTTTGTTTATTTATTGGAAGATAATTGCTTTGCAATGCTGTATTGGTTTCTGCCATACAACACGAATCAGCCATATATATATATATATATATATCCCTTCCTCTTGAGCCTCTCTCCCACCCCTGCATTCGACCCTCGGGTTGTCACAGAGTGCCCCTGAGTTACACAGCAGCTCCCCACTGGCTCTCTGCTTTGCACACAGCACTGTGTATATGTCAGCACTACTGTGTCACTTCATCCCATCATCCCCTTCCTCTGCTATATCTACAAAACCATCCTCTACGTTTGCGTTGATCTTATCTTAAAAAGCACATATATGCCAAACTAGCCGTAGGTTGAGACTTGTTGCTTTAGAACACATTACCTTCTTAGGGGCAAGGAAAATGCACCTTGGGAAGCACGGGCGATTTTCTCACGATCATATAGGAAATTAGTGACAGAGAGGTAGAGTCACTGGACAGGGCTTCCAGGACTCAAGCCTCGGTTTTGGCATTTTGTCTGATGGTTGGTATCCAACAAGTTAAGTAATTAATTTTGATTGAATAAAACTCACTTATAATTTGCTCACTAGGAGGGAAATAGAAATTAAAGTCTAAGATCCTCCGTGTCAGGCAGCATACCAAGTCCTTTCACATATACGACTTATATATATATATATATATATATCCCTTCCTCTTGAGCCTCTCTCCCACCCCTGCATTCGACCCTCGGGTTGTCACAGAGTGCCCCTGAGTTACACAGCAGCTCCCCACTGGCTCTCTGCTTTGCACACAGCACTGTGTATATGTCAGCACTACTGTGTCACTTCATCCCATCATCCCCTTCCTCTGCTATATCTACAAAACCATCCTCTACGTTTGCGTTGATCTTATCTTAAAAAGCACATATATGCAAAACTAGCCGTAGGTTGAGACTTGTTGCTTTAGAACACATTACCTTCTTAGGGGCAAGGAAAATGCACCTTGGGAAGCACGGGCGATTTTCTCACGATCATATAGGAAATTAGTGACAGAGAGGTAGAGTCACTGGACAGGGCTTCCAGGACTCAAGCCTCGGTTTTGGCATTTTGTCTGATGGTTGGTATCCAACAAGTTAAGTAATTAATTTTGATTGAATAAAACTCACTTATAATTTTGCTCACTAGGAGGGAAATAGAAATTAAAGTCTAAGATCCTCCGTGTCAGGCAGCATACCAAGTCTTTTCACATATACGACTCTACTACCACAATAACCATAGGCAATATTATTATTATTTTACAGTGAGGAAATGAAGACGAAGAGAGACTGCCTTTCTGGGGCATCCATGGACTTTACTTTCCATGCAAGGGGCACAGGTTCCACCCCTAGTGGGGAGCTGTGATCCCCTATGCCTCAGGGCCAATAAAATCAAAGCATAGAACAGAAGTAATACTGTAACAGCTTCAAAAAAGACTTTAAAAACAGTCCACATCAAAAAATCTTCAGAAGAAAAAAAAAAGAGAGTGACTTTCTCAAATTTATACAGATGTAAAATAGGACTCAGATATGAATCCACAGCTTTTCATAGCCGTTTAGAGATCACTTAGGACAGCAAATATCATCTTCTTCAATAACCTGAACTAGTTCAGGCTTGAGCATATTGCAGCTTGGGGAACCTCCCCTCCCCAGACCCCTCCACACTTTTTCCTCCCTTTCTGGGCTGCAAGTAGTCTCGGAATTGCCAAATCAGCAACCACACAGTCACTTAAACAGTTTCCTTGGTCAACACGGCGTTCTCTTCTATCACCACACTTTCATCAGGCTGATAGTGATGCCTGCCAGGGAGGATGGGAAGCAGCTTTTCCCTTCTTTCCGGTTTCTTTTTTATCATAAAGCACTTCGGTCCATTTGAGGGCTCCCCAGGAGGCAGAGTGGTAAAGAATCTGCCTGCAATGCAGGAGACACAAGGGACGCAGGTTTGATCCCTGGATCAGGAAGATCCCCTGGAGGAGGAAAGGGCAACCCACTCCACTCTTCTGACCTGGGAAATCGCATGGACAGAGGAGTCTGACAGGTTACAGTCCATGGGGTCACAAAGAGACGGATACTACTTAGCACCACAGTCTCTGCTTATGCTTCATGTTTAAGCACCTGCCTCTGAAATCTAGCAAACTGGTCTTGATCAAGTGATTAGGCTGTTGAAGTTTCTCATGACAGTTCCAGAAAAAGTCTCCACCCAAGGTCATTAGCCTCACCTAGATGGGGTCCCAAACTGAGTGACAATACAGCTTAATGGTTAAGAACACAGAATCTGGAATAGATTACGAGTCCAGAATGTAATCCTGCTGACTGAGCAAAGTTCATCTTTCTTAGATCCCTTTCCTAACCTGCAAAATTGAGGGGGGAAATAGCGTTGTTTATTCATTAAATTGGACAGAACAGCTTGCGGGGTCTTAGTTTTCCAACCAGGCATCAAACCTGCACCCTCGGCAGTGAAAGCGCAGAGTCCTCACCTCTGGACTCCCAGGGAATTCTCCAAATAGCTGTACATTGTTGGGAATAGTAAGTGAGAAGATGAATATAAAGTTTTTAGGTGAGTGTCTGGCTTGTGGAAATTTCCCAGTAATGTTGTCTATTGTCGTGCCTTCAAGTGTATCTGGGGCAATACGCAGAAGCAGGGCTCCTGGCCAGGGGGTACCCTCTCATTTCTTTCACTGTCCAAACACATTCTCCTTGGCCACTGAGGAATCCCACGCCTGGTCCATGGAGCCACTGTTCTGTTCACAGCAGCTCCTGGCTTTAGCAGCTGCAAGGATGGCACAGACAAGGCACCGTATTCCCATCTCCTTTTTTTCCACTCATGCTGTGTTATCTATGCACAGAACCGCACTCCAGCTTTCATTACCTCTGAAATTGTTCACGGACGTTCACTCCCTAATACATCGTGCATCCTTCTTCCTACCTTCTCAATGCACCTTTCACTTCAACAGTACTTTGTTGATGTTGTTTAGTTGTTAATTTGTGTCCAACTCTTTGAGACCCTAAGGACTGTAGTCTGCCAGGCTCCTCTGTCCAGGCAAGAATACTGGAGTGAGTTGCCATTTCCTTCCCCAGAGGGTCTTCCAGACCAAGGGATCAAACCCACATCTCTTGCATTGGCAGACAGATTCTTAACCATTGAACCACCAGGGAAGCCACCAACAGTACTTGGACCTCATCAAATCCCCTCCAACCCATTGTCCCTGTTGTCTTCCGTCGCTGAGCTCCTTCCTTTCTTCTCCTGTCTGTGTTCAGCAGACGTTTCGTGAGCCTTCATTACTGTTCATCCCTTGTCCACATTTTTCTCCACTGCACCGACTTCTAAAACTGCCCACTGTTAATAAATGCACCCGCTAGTCCTCAGCACTCAGAAAACCTTTACAGAAGTAAAGAAAGCTGAGATAACTAGACTGAACAAGAGAAAATAAAAATCTCTGCCTATGAGGAATGGAATTACAGATGACCTTGCTATAGGCTTCCCTGGTGGCTCAGAGGTTAAAGCGTCCACCTGCTATGCGGGAGACGTGGGTTCGATCCCTGGGTGGGAAAGATCCCCTGGAGAAGGAAATGGCAACCCACTCCAGTATTCTTGCCTGGAGAATCCCAATGATGGAGGAGCCTGGTAGGCTACAGTCCATGGGGCTGCAAAGAGTCAGACACGACTGAGCAACTTCACCTTTGCTATAGGCTTTTCAGGGATAAACATGTACCCCATAAACAACCCAAGTCCTTATTTCTTGCTGAAACTCGAACATAAGGGCTGATGTATGCTTGCTTGTTTATTTGTTTATTTATGCTCTGATTTATTTTATTAAATGTGACCATGAAAAGCAAGCTACACAGCATGGACTTCATTTAGAAAGTTGTGCATATTTGTCTTGTTTGGAATTACTTGTTTTTCACGTTTAGCTCATTATAGCAAGGAACTGGTACTCTAATATTAGAGCAATAGTAACATGAATATACATATTCTAATAATCTAACGTGACAGATTTAAGGTTGCTGGCTCACAGTATTGCTTGGAAAATGAATCTGAATCTTGGAAAACTGCAAAGTTCAGTTTGTACTTTTCTAAACCTCTTGGGCTGAAATTCAAAATGTAAATTTTGTAAAATTAGACTTCAAAAGACATTATTGCAATATAGTACTTACCGATTCTTAGGGTTGGGATGGAGGTACTTTGTCATGTGTTCCTAATTACATATTAGGTTATTTCAAGAGCCCTTTGAAAAGTGTGTAGTAATGTGTGTGTATGTCGTATTAGGGAAATACTTCTTATGGGAAATAAAAACAAGAACATAAATTCGGAGGAACAAACAATATTGATCAGCCATTGTGCACCTAGTTGAGGTTTTTCACTAGATTTGACAAAGAATGAGATCTAGCATTTTTTTTTTCTAAATAAAGGAGATAAGGTTCAAGCACTTTTTCTCTCCATGCAAGCTTATTTTCTAAATTCCAGTCATGAGGTTTTTTTTTTTTTTTTTAAAGCCACTCTTCTAACACTGGATAAATGGCTCCCTCTGGACTGAGTTGTAGAATTAAGGCAGGTCCTCAAGACATCTGTGTTTGGCAGAACCCAAATCAATCCACCTGCCTTTATTATCCACAAAATCTATCTATGGCACTTTCTTTTCTAAGTAAATTCATCACTCTGCCAACTTAAGGAATGAAAAGGCTGAACCAAAATTCTTGGCCAGTTTCTTTTTGCTTTTCATTTCTGAATATGAATGGTACCTTTCACAAAACAGAATTTCATCAGGGATGGTGGTGTCACTGCAAGTAAAGAGAATGAGAAAGGTGGAGAGGAAGGGAGAGAGCAAAAGGAGAAGAAATGACGATGTACGAGGGAACAGGTAGCAGCAACAAGCATCTGCTCTGTGCCGTGGATCCTGTTTAGAATCTTAGGGGATGTGGAAGAAGTGACGTGACACGCAGCCTGCCTAACAGCACGGTCGTCTTCAGTGGTCACCATGCACACGTGAGCAACGAGGCTGTGCCCTCTCTAACGAGTCTTGTTTTTTCCACCAGTGCCTTCTTTGCCTACAAAGTCTCCTGCTGTTTATCACATTCATCCAAGGAAGGGAATATCACCGCTTTATCCATCACTGTGTTACCAGCACCTACCCTAATCGATATGCAAATATTTGCTGAATAATCAACTGATAAATTGAAATAGTCACAAATACCTGAGTGGAGATTTGTAGTGGGAGACAGATCAATAGCTGGAAAATTTAAAAAGTGATCTAGGTGAAAAGATATGTTTGAGAGTTTCCCTGGATTTTTCAACTTGAGTTAATTTCTGTCCAATCATGGTGTTTGTAGACATAGGCAATGCTGGTACATCTGATCTAACCTGAGTCTCCACTGCCCTCTGTGACAGTCTTTGATGTTGTTTGCCAAATATTCAGATTCTTTCCATTTGGGCATAGGCTACGTGACTTTAGTTCTAGCTGATGAGTTTAGGTGGAAGTGACATATATCATCTTGAAGCAGAACTGTTAACTGGAAAAGTAAGATTCTCTGTGTTTCTTTTTGTTACAGTGACTGACAATGTTCCCATGAGTGACTAATTATCAACCGGCGCCCCTGCAGCAGACAGTGGCAAGTAAACAGAGCCCCCAGCTGACCTCAGTGACATGTTATATGAGCTAGAAATAAACCATTGTTGTCTAAGAGCTCTGAGATGTTGTATTACCATAAGATTATGTAGCTTCTCTTGACGGATATGCTTCTTGACCTAATGTATATAAGTAGGTCCATCTCAAGTTTCCAGTGTCCTCAACGTTCTTTGCTTTCTCCTTAATCTGGCTAATCTTTTTCTTCGTCTCCTCTCACTGAGTTCTTAACCTTTCTGTAATGACTCAATATGAGCATCCTCCCTCCTCCCAAACCTCTCTTGACCATTTCAGGTGTGGTTTAGTCACTAAGTCATGTCTGACTCTTTGTAGCCCAGCAGGCTCCACTGTCCATGGGATTTCCCAGGCAAGAATATTGTAGTGGGTTGCCGTTTCTTTCTCCAGGGGATCTTCCCAGATCTTCCCAATCCAAGGATTGAATGCGCATCCCTTGTGTCTTCTGCATTGGCAGGCAGATTCTTTACCCCTGAGCCACCTGGGAAGCCCATTTCAGTCGTTAGAGCTAGATCCTTCCTCTGAGTTCCTGAAATCCTGATGATGAAAGTTTTTAATTTCTTACCTACTGCTTGGTGTGTTAATTTTGCAAGGGAGTCATGTTCTTTTTCCACTCTAACACAAATTTCTAGAAATAATCTGAAATCATGCTTATTATTGAATCTCTCAAAGCCCCTCTGAACCTTCTGGGATGAACCACCCTCAGCCCTGATTTATTCACTTATTCAGTCTATCAGGAGACATTTAAAGGAACCCTAGTCTGTGGAAGACTCTGGTTAGTTGTTAATCCATCCTTTTTGCTGTTCCTCCTGTGCATACAGCTAGCCTTCATCTGTCAGTTTGTATTATAGTTACATTCAATCATGGGGCCAAATTCAGGCCGATTATATGTGGGTAGAATGATGCTGAATGCGTTCTTTCTTGGCACATAAAAATCTGCTGTGTACTTCCCGGATGGTGCAGTGGATGGGTATCTGCCTGCCAATGTGGGGGACAGGGGTACGATCCCTAGTCTGGGAAGATTTCACATGCCACAGAGCAGCCAAGCCTGTGAGCCGTAGCTACTGAAGCTGTGCACCCCAGGGCCCTCCCACCACAACAGAAAGTAGCCTCTGCTCGCAATGACTAGAGAAAGCCGGTGCAGAGCAATGAAGACAGAGCAGCCAAAAATAAATAAATAAACAAATAATCAAAAGCTGTGATGATCAGTTTCCTTCTTTCCTTTATTGATTTCTAGGGCAATTAACCATTTGGACTTTTGAGAGGATAAAACTTATTATAGTAAACCACTGAGAGTTAAGGTTGTATCTGTAATAGCTGCTAACATGATCCTAATTAATGAAGAGATCTGAGAGTAAGGGATTGTCATTTTAAATGTCAAGGTCAGGGAGTTCTTATTGAGAAGGTAACATAATAAGCAGACAGTTGAGAGCAGAGGGAGGGAGCCCTTTGATCACGTAGATGGAGAAACTTATGATTCAGCTCTATTTAGCCGCTCAGTCATGTCCAACTCTTTGCAACCCTATGGACTGCAGTACACCAGGCTTCCCTGTCCATTTCCAACTCCCAGAGCTTGCTCAAATTCATGTCCATTGAGTCAGTGATGCCATCCAATCATCTCATCCTCTGCCGTCCCCTTTTTCTTCAGCCTTCAATCTTTCCCAGGGTCATTTCTAATGAGTCAGTTCTTCACATCAGGTGGCCAAAGTATTGGAGTTTCAGCTTCTGCATCAGTCCTTCCAATGAATATTCAGGACTGAATTCCTGTAGGATTGAGTGGCTTGATTTCCTTGCAGTCCAAAGGACTCATAAGAGTCTTCTCTAACACCACAGTTCAAAAGCATCAAATCTTTGGCACTCAGCTTTCTTTATGGTAAAGTGTCTGCCTACAATGAGGGAGACCCAGGTTCAATCCCTGGGTCAGGAAGATTTCCTGGAGAAGAAAATAGCAACCCACTCCAGCATTCTTGCCTGGAAAATCCCATGGACGGAGGAGCCTGTTAGGCTACACAGTCCATGGGGTCGCAAAGAATCGGACAGACACGACTGAGCGACTTCACTTTCACTTTTCTTTCTCACATCCATACATGACTACTGGAAAAACCATAGCTTTGGCTAGATGGGCCTTTGTTGGCAAAGTAATGTCTCTGCTTTTTAATATGCTTTCTAGGTTGGTCATAGCTTTTCCTTCAAGGATCAAGCATCTTTTAATTTAGTAAACTTGAGAGTTGGACTGTGAAGAAAGCTGAGCGCCGAAGAATTGATGCTTTTGAACTGTGGTGTTGGAGAAGACTCTTGAGAGTCTCTTGGACTGCAAGGAGATCCAACAAGTCCATTCTGAAGGAGATCAGCCCTGGGATTTCTTTGGAAGGAATAATGCTAAAGCTGAAATTCCAGTACTTTGGCCACCTCCTGGGAAGAGTTGACTCATTGGAAAAACTCTGATGCTGGGAGGGATTGGGGGCAGGAGGAGAAGGGGACGACCGAGGATGAGATGGCTGGATGGCATCATCGACTTGATGGACATGACTTTGGGTGAACTCCGGGAGTTGGTGATGGACAGGGAGGCCTGGTGTGCTGCAGTTCATGGGGTCGCAAAGAGTCGGACACGACTGAGCGACTGAACTGAACTGATGGTTACTAAAGGGGAAAAGGATAAATTGAGAGTTGGGGATTGACATATAGACACTACTATATATAAAATAGGTAACCAATAAGGACCCACTGTAGAGCACGGGGAGCTCTGCTCAGTATTCTGTAATAACCTAAATGGGAAGAGAATTTTAAAAAGAACAGATGCATGTATATGCATAACTGCATCACTTTCCTATATAAGTGAAACTAACACAATGTTGTTAATCAACTCTTATTGTTCAGTCACTAAGTCATGTGGGACTCTCTGTGACCCCATGGACTGCAGCACGCCAGGCTCCTATGAGCCTGTCTTCACTGTCTCCCAGAGTTTGCTCAAACTCCTGTCCATTGAACCAGTGATGCCATCTAACCATCTTGTCCTCTGCTTCTCTCTTTTCCTTCTTCCTTCAACCCATCCCAGCCTCACAGACTTTACCAGTGAGTCAGTTCTTCACATCAGGTGGCCAAAGTATTGGACTTCAGCTTCAGCAACAGTCCTTCCAATGAATATTAGGGTTGATTTCCTTTAGGATTGACTGGTTTGCTCTCTTTGCAGTCCAAGGGACTCACAAGAGTCTTCTCCAGCACCACAACTCAAAAGAAGTACCCATTCTTCAGCACTCAGCCTCCTTTATGGTCCAACTCTCATATCCATACATGACTTCTGGGAAAACCATAGCTTTGACTATACTTTTGGTTGGACAGGTGGTATCTCTGCTTTTTAATACACTGTCAAGGTTTGTCATAACTTTCCTTCCAAGGAGCCAGTGTCTTTTAATTTCATGGCTACAATCGTCTAACTCTTTGTGGCCCCATGGACTGTAGGCCACAAACCTCCTCTGTCCATGGAATTTTCCAGGCAAGAATATTGGAGTAGGTTGCCATTTCTTACTCCAGGGGGTCTTCCTGTTGTAGGGATGGAACCCGTGTCTCCTGTGTCTCCTGCATTGGCAGGTGGGTTCTTTACCATGAGGGCCATCTGGGAAGGCCCTCAATCAATTCTACTCCAATATTAATAAAAATTTTAAAATGTAGACTTTAAATGGGGGAAATCAAAGATAATGATCCAGACAGAGAAAATACTATGTGTAAAAGCCTTAAGGCAAAGCACGCCTGGCATTCTCCCAGGACTACAGTTAGCTCTAGGCCATTCAGGTATGACCTAAATCAACTACTTTATGATTATACAGTGGAAGTGATGAATAGAGTCAAAGGATTAGCTCTTGCAGACAGAGTGTCTAAAGAACTATGGACAGTGTCTAAAGAACGTAACATTGTACAGGAGGCGAAAGCATCCCAAAAGAAAAAGAAATGCAAGATGGAAAAGTGGTTGTTTCAGGAGGCTTTACAAACAGCTGAGGAAAGAAGAGAAGTGAAAGACAAGGGAAAAAGAGACAGATACACCCAACTGAATGCAGAGTTCCAGAGAACAGCAAGGAGAAATAAGAAGGCCTTCTTAAGTGAACAATGCAAAGAAGTAGAGGAAAACAATAGAATGGGAAAGACTAGTGATCTCGTCAAGAAAACAGGAAACATCAAGGGAATTTTCATGCAAGGATGGGCAGATAAAGGATAGAAAAGGTAAAGACCTAACAGAAGCAGAAAAGATTAAGAAAAAGAGGCAAGATACAGAAGAACTATACAAAAAAAGGTCTTAATGACTAGGATACCAAGGATAGTGTGATCAGTCACCTAGAGCCAGACATCCTGGAGTGTGAAGTCAAGTGGGCCTTAGGAAGGAAAGCATCACTACGAACAAAGCTAGTGGAGGTGATGGAATTCCAGCTGATGCTAAAAGATGATGTTGTTAAAGGGCTGCACCCAGTATGCCAGCAAGTTTGGAAAACTCAGCAGTGGCCATAAGATTGGAAAAGGTCAGTTTTCATTCCAATTCCAAGGAAGGGCAATGCCAAAGAATGTTCAAACTACTGGACAATTGTGCTTATTTCACTTGCTAGTAAGATTATGCTTAAAATCCTTCAAGCTAGGCTTCGGCAGTGGGTGAATCAAGAAATTCCAGATGTTCAAGATGGGTTTAGAAAAGGCAGAAGAACCAGAGGTCAAATTGTCAATATTTGTTGATCACAGAGAAGGCAAAGGAATTCCAGAAAAACATCTACTTCTGTTTCATTGACTACACTGAAGCCTTTAACTGTGTGGATCACAGCAAACTGTGGAAAATTCTTAGAGGGGAATACCAGACCACCTTACCTGTTTCCTGAGAAACCTGTATGTGGGTCAAGAAGCAACAGTTAGAACCTTACATGAAACAATGAACTGGTTCAAAATTGGGAAAGGAGTATAACAAAGCTGTTTATTATCACCTTACTTATTTAACATATATGCAGAGTATATCACGTGACATGCCAAAGTTGATGCTTTCAAATTGTGGGGCTGGAGGAGACTCTTGAGAGTCCTTTGGACAGCAAGGAGATCAACCCATCAATCCTAAAAGAAATCAACCCTGAATATTCATTGGGAGGACTGATGCTGAAGCTCCAATACTTTGGCCACCTGATGAGAAGAGCTGATTCATTGGAAAAGGCTCTGATGCTGGGAAAGATTGAGGGCAGGAGGAGAAGGGGGCAACAGAGGATAAGATGGTTAGACAGCATCACCAACTCAATGGACATGAATTTGAGGAAACTCCAGGAGACAGGGAAGCCTGGTGTGCTGCAGTCCATAGGGCTGCAAAGAGTTGGACACGACTTAGTGATGGAGCAACAGCAACAAATAGGATCAAGAACAGGGGATGAATTAAGTGAAAAAAGGTTCTGCCTGATTTTTCAGGACTAGAGAAACTTATAAGACTATTCTAGGCTCTGGACCTGTTCTTGTACTTTACACACCCATTATCTTCATATTTAAAGCCCATGCTAAATTTTATTATTACCTTTGAGTATGTTATACCAAAGTCACTATAATAAAAATGAAACGAAGATCTGGTTATGATCTTCTGTACGGCACTTTTATGCTTCAGATTCCGACTTAACTTTCTTTGGCAGATATAGCAAAATTCATGTGCCCCATGTAGGTTCAGAAGAAGTGTGTACAGACTGCCAATCCTTATAAATGAGGCCATCAGCTAAATCATGACTTTTCTCCAAGAGGGGAGAAGAACTTCAAATCACCCCATACTTCATGCAAACTGAGATGTTAGTGGTTGCTGTCAGCGGCCAGTGCAGCGGAAGGTCAACCAGAGATGCCGCAGTATTTCATTCTACTCTGGAGTCTGTTCTAACAATTGTCTTTCCAGGTGAGCTTCAGGTCAAACAGATAACTGAATGGCTGTTCGTTCATTCCCTAAATATGTTAAGCCCTGAGGTCTATTAGACATGGCTATTAGTATGTTCATTTTCTGTCATCTTAACATCTGAAGAGCATACATTTAAATATTTTCTTTTACAGTAGTTAGAAAATAACCATTAGTAGAAAAATGAATAAGAAAATGCCATAAAGAAAGCTTTTATATATAGGATGATAAACAAAGTCTTACTGTGTAGCCCAAAGAACTATACTCAATATCCTATGATAAACCATAATGGAAAAGAATGATTTAAAAAATACATATATAAAACTGAATCACTTTGCTGTACAGCAGTAATTAACACAACACTGTAAGTTAACTAGGAAAGTGAAAGTGTTAGCTGTTCAGTCATGTCTGACTCTTTGTAACACCATGGACTGTAGCCTGCCAGGTTCCCTCTGTCCATGGAATTCTCCAGGCAAGAATACTGGAGTGTGTTGCCATTCCCTTCTGCAGGGAATCTTCCCGATTCAGGGATCAAACCCAGGTCTCCTGAATTTTGAGTAGATGCTTTACCATCTGAGCCAGTAGGGAAATTAACTATACTTCAATTAAAATACATATACATATATTAATAAAATGCCACAAAGAGAAAATTTATGAAAGGAGAAAATAAAATATCCAGTTAAGTATATGGATAGTATTTAATTGGCACAGAAATATAAACTACATGGTTACACCATTTAAAACATTACACCTTATTGATAAAGTTAAAATAAATCATAGTAATTTTTTACAAAGATATATGTAATTCCTTTGATAGGAATTTTAATAGGAAAATCTTCTCTATCATATATTAGTGGCAGAATGTAAACTCGAAAAAAATAGAGGGCAATTTGGCAAAATATTGGAATCCTTAAAAGTATCTATCTCTTAGCTCTGCCCACTCAGAAGATCTAGGATGAGAAACATCCTAATAGCCACAAACACACCCAGTGCCCAGATCTCAGTCACTAAACACAATTTTCCAGTTAAAAGGAATCAAGGCTCTATAGGGAAATGATTATTGTAGGGCTGAAAAAATTGGCATTCTTGGAAGTTTGGAGCATCTTATGACATCAAAAAGAAAGAATAAACAAAAGTCAAAGAAGTGAGACAGAAAAAGACAAATACCACATGGCATCACTTGTGTGTGGAATCTAGGGGGAAAATGCTGAACTCAGAAACAGACAGTAGATTGGTGGTTGTCATGGGGATGGAAGGAGTTGGAAATGCGGAGATTGGTAATATGGTACAAACTGTCAGCTATATGACGGGTAAGCTCTGAGGATCGAATGTACAGCATGGTGACAATAGCCAATAACACTGTATCATAAAATTGAAATTTGCATGGAGAGTTGCTCCTAAGCATTCTCATTTGGGGAAAAAAAAAAAAAGTGACTGTGCAGTGATGGATACGTTGATTAACTTGACCTTGGGCGTCCCTTCACAATATATATGCATGTTGTGAAATGTCATCATAACATTGTACAATTAAATATATTAAAATTTAGCTTGTCCATTATATCTCAATAAAACTGGAAAAAACTGATAGGAACCAATCTGAAAGAGTTGGCCAAAACTAGAACAGAATGAGAACAAATAAAGATTGTACTGGATTATAACCCAAAGGATAAAATAAATAACTATGAATCCATACTGATAGACATTAACTAACCAGTCAATCAATAGGGGAGAGGAATTTTTCTTAGGAGAACAACACTAAACAACAGATGCAGGTACTACCACCTTTTAGGAGGTGGAGCTTAATGTTCATTCACTTGAGTATTGACTGGACTTGGTGACTTGCTTTCAAAGAAAAAGAAAAATAGTAACTTTTTTAACCATTTGGTTCAAGTAGCATCACCAGGGATAAATCGGGATGATATCAGGTACCCTTTGATATGATGCAATGAAACGGGTACCTTACCTTTTTGGTATTCTTCCCTTAAACTCATAACTTGAATCTGATGATGACAAAACCTGAGACAAACCCTAAATAAAGGACATTCATCAAACATCTCAAAAATAGGCTTCAAAAATATTGAGGTCTTGTGAAAAAAAAAAAACAAAAACAAGGAAAGCTGGAGAAATTTCCCTAAGCCAGAGGAGATAGAAAAGACACGATGACTGAAGATAACATAGGATCCTGGATTAGATCACAGGAGAAAAGAGACATTAGTGGGAAAATTGGTACAATCTAAATAAAACGTTTGGTTTAGTTTTTTTAAGAAAATACTCCACTGACCAAACAATATGTCTCCTAGGTACTTACTCTGTAAGTTTACAATTCTGACATGTATGGGCGGTTCTCAAACTTTAGCATACAGCTGCAGCACCTGGGAGCACTATGATAACCAGATCGCTGGGCTCCACTCTCAGAATCTTTTCAGTACAGCTGGGATGTGGGAGAGACAAAGAGTTTACTAGGCCCCAGTGCCACCACTGCCCTGACCTGGAAACCGTAGACTGTGAAGGCTGACACAGGCAGACACTTATTTCAAGGATGTTTACTGTCGTAACTGTCTCCTGGATGATAACAATTTTTCTTATGAGTGTTTTCAAATCTTTGAAAAGAATTTCCAAAGGTTTCTATAATAGGGATGTGTTACTTTTGTAATAAGAGAAGATTATAATTTTAAATGAAAGAGGCAACTCTTTTTTTACATGATATTCTTAATATCAATAGATTTTTATGTTCTAGAGGGCAGACTGATGCACAGAAAATACTATTGGTGGCTGCTTTTTAAAAATCAAATAGTCAACTTAATAAAGGGAGAAATTGAAAAATGTAGTTTTTCCTTAAGTTTTTAAGTTCAACCTAGAAAAGTGTTAATATGGTTATAAGCTTAATACCATTCAATGATCACTTCCATAGGAACTTTGATTAATATCTTTACATACTCTTAAATATTCTGTA
>SJYC01098806.1:0-11340 GCA_006408675.1 Madoqua kirkii | reverse complement strand
CCCTGGGTCTTACTAGCTTTGTGCAGGCTTTCTCTGTTGCAGCGAGTGGAGGGCTACTCTTCACTGTGGGATACTGGCTTCTCATTTTGGTAGCATCTCCCGCTGCAAAGTACAGGCTCTAGGTTCGCAGGCTCAGCAGTTGCAGCTCCTGAATCCAGAGCCCGTGATCAGTAGATGGGGTGCACAGGCTTACTGCTCCAGGACATGGAATCTTCACAGACCAGGGGCTGAACCTGTGTCCCCTGCACTGGCAAGTGGATTCTTATCCACTGCACCACCAGAGGAGTCCCAACATGTTTGTGCAGCAGTCTAATGATGCATGTTCTTCACACTTCCCAGAATTAGACCTGGTGCTGGGCATGAGACGACGTGGGTTTTGCTTGTAATTTTCCTCAGGTCTGCCTCTCAGTATATGTGTCCTGCCTGTTTTGTTTCCACAAACGCATATTGTAACCAAAAATGGGGTCTGGCTGCTTGCCGATCAAAAGCCATTAAGAGGCCAGGTTCGTGGAAAGGAAAGAGATGTGTATAAGAGACAGGTTACATGGTTTACATTTGACTTGTAGCATTAATCTTTCAGAATTTCAAAATGCCAAATCCTTTGAAATACTATAATCATTTGAAATACTAAAAAATGAAGATTATTCTTAAATTTAACATAAATGATCATTCCATGGGTCTAAATTACTTCTTCAGGTATGTACTGCTACAGCTTGAATTGTATCAGCCCCAGAGTCATATGTTCATCTCCTGCCCTCCGTGACTCAGAATGTGACCTTTTTTGGAGTAAAGATCTTTACTGAGGTGATGAGTTAAAATGGGTGGGATACTACAGAAGGTAGAGAAAGTGCACTCTGAAGACTGTGTTGAGTGTCCCATAAGCTGGGAAGAGCTGATGAGCTGAGCGCTGACGACGGAAAGGAAAGCAGAATGAGGAGATGGAAAAAATTTCTCACCAGGGGGAGTAAATGTGCTCACAAGGAAACACCATGCGAAGTTAATACATTTATGCTTTTCCACCACTGAAAATACATTTTGGTGGTCCAGTGGTTAAAACCCTGAGCTTCCACTGCAAGGGTCACAGGTTCAGTTCCTGGCTGGGGAACTAGGCACAGCAAGGCCAAAAAATAAAACAAAACACACACACACACACACACACACACACACACACACACACATTTGGGGGGTATAAGTAACAGTGTTTATCAGCATCTACATATTCATAATCGCCGAATAACCGGGTGAGACGCTTAGTTTCTCTGTTTCTCAGTTGCCTTGTGTATGAAATGAGGGTAACAATTGCAGGAAACCCCGTGCATCTTTGCCCATCCCCTTTTCATTTTGGAACTCACCATTCCACAGGACTTCAGAACGCAAGCACCTTCAGCTCTTTACCTGAGGGCTTTCTCTGGCCATTCAAGCCAAGGAGTTAAGGCTCCCAGGAATAACCTTCAGCTAGTAACTGACGGAAGTTAGTGGCAGACACCCCAGCTAGCTCACTCCAGCTTTGACAAGTGCCCTCTGTAAGTTTCCCAGAAATGCCCATGGATGGAGCCCAGTTACTCTGAGAGATAATCTGCTCATCAACGTGGGCATTATTGGCTTTCTTCCCTTCTTCATATCACTTCCCCATTTCCCTAAGGAGCCTGCCTAGAATCACTTCCCAAAGAAAAGACATGCATGCACATCCTTCATTAAAGGTTTACATCTGGGAGAACCTAATTTAAGAGAGTAATATACAACCTACAGGTGGAGAAGGCAACGGCACCCCACTCCAGTACTCTCGCCTGGAAAATCCCACGGACAGAGGAGCCTGGTGGGCTGCAGTCCACGGGGTCACGAAGAGTCGGACACGACTGAGCGACTTCACTTTCACTTTTCACTTTCATGCACTGGAGAAGGAAATGGCAACCCATTCCAGTGTTCTTACCTGGAGAATCCCAGGGATGGCGGAGTCTGGTGGGCTGCTGTCTCTGGGGTCACACAGAGTCAGACACGACTGAAGCGACTTAGCAGCAGCAGCAGTGAAAGTGACTGATGGCCCTTTTTATATCCAGTGTCTAAAATTAGCCATATATCAGCTTGAGGAAGCATCTTCAACTTTATGGCTAGTGTATAGCCATTCCAAGGGTCAACCCTTGGGTGTTTGTTGTTTTGGGTTTCTCTTTTTTTACACTTAAAATATTTATTTGTTTTTGGCTACCCTGGGTCTTACTAGCTTTGTGCAGGCTTTCTCTGTTGCAGCGAGTGGAGGGCTACTCTTCACTGTGGGATACTGGCTTCTCATTTTGGTAGCATCTCCCGCTGCAAAGTACAGGCTCTAGGTTCGCAGGCTCAGCAGTTGCAGCTCCTGAATCCAGAGCCCGTGATCAGTAGATGGGGTGCACAGGCTTACTGCTCCAGGACATGGAATCTTCACAGACCAGGGGCTGAACCTGTGTCCCCTGCACTGGCAAGTGGATTCTTATCCACTGCACCACCAGAGGAGTCCCAACATGTTTGTGCAGCAGTCTAATGATGCATGTTCTTCACACTTCCCAGAATTAGACCTGGTGCTGGGCATGAGACAACGTGGGTTTTGCTTGTAATTTTCCTCAGGTCTGCCTCTCAGTATATGTGTCCTGCCTGTTTTGTTTCCACAAACGCATATTGTAACCAAAAATGGGGTCTGGCTGCTTGCCGATCAAAAGCCATTAAGAGGCCAGGTTCGTGGAAAGGAAAGTTCACTTTATTTTGGATGCTCACCCCCCAGAGGGGTGGTGGAGGGTAGGCAGACACATGTCCAAAGGCCAACTCCCCCACCACCGACAATCAGTGGGCTGGAGCTTTTATAGACCGAAGGAGGGGGCTACGTGGAGAAAAAGTCCAGTTAGCTCTGACAGTCGTCTTGAAATTGGTCATCCGTGGTCTGATCAACATCATCTTGATTGTTTGAAGTACACTTAATCTTCATTCCAGGGCCAGTTTGTCTCCATTCCTTGAGCCAGTTCTCGAATTGTGGAAGCTTAAGTCATGGGTATAGTCTGGTGATCAGTTAGTTAACTTTTTCCAATGGGGGTGGGGTTTTCAGTATATACAAGACAGCTCACAGGATATGGCTCAGAATACTATCTATAGCCCTTGTAAAAGTCGTTCAGCCGTGTCTGATCCTTGGACTCCGTGGACTACAGAGTCCATGGAATTCTCCAGGCCAGAATACTGGAGTGGGTAGCCTATCCCTTCTCCAGGGGATCTTCTCGACCCAGGAATTGAACCAGGATCTCCAGCATTGTAGGTGGATTCTTTACCAACTGAGCTACCAGGGAAGATATCTACAGCCATTGAGAGGGAATTAAACGTCCCTGACTTTGCTTCATGGCTAAATTATTACCATGTGGTCTCTTCTGACTGTTTCCCTTTGTTTCTGCATGTTCTTCCTTCTCATTAAACTTATTCTTCACCTAAAGTTTTTCCACAGACAAAAGGCAGGTGGAGGATGTGGAGGGCAAGGACCATCGGCTCCTGGTTTCAATACTAGTCAGAATCTGAAGGCAAATCTTGGCTCACGGCCTCATCAGGGTGAAAGCGATAACGACAAATGCCTAAGTGTCCACTGAGCAGCATCTCTGCCGTGGAAATGTGTGGGCCCAGGCAGTTCTGATACGTTTCAGTCCTGCTAGGATGCAAACCATTTAATAGTCACAAATGACTTAACTGCAATGCAGTCAGCATTCCCAGAGCAGAACGCTTCCATTCCTGTCAGGAAGGTAGTACAAAGGATAAGTTATTCTCCACAAAGGAGAGAAGAGAAATAGCTCCTTAAACACCTCTCTTAAAGCTCTTACCCTGACTGCCTCCGTTTGAGGCAGCTGTGTTATTTGCTGACTTTGATAGTGATGGTTTACATGCACAGAGTAAGAACTCAGAATTACTTTGCAAATATTTATTTCCTTTAAAAGGTATTCTGTCGCTGTGAAATAAATAGCTGGTTAATTGTATTTTGTTCATTTTTCTAGGCAGGACCACGTGTCACTGAGTTTGATCTACCTAAAAAGCACAGTTGACCCTTGAACAACATGGGTTTGAACTGCGCAGGTTCACTTATCCTAGGATTTTTTCAGTAGTAATTTAAAAAAATGGTTTATTTTGGCTGCGCTGGGTCTTTGTTGCTGTACACAGGCTTTCTGTAGTTGTGGTGGTGTTTAGTCGCTCAGCTGTGAGTAACCCTTTGGGACCCCATGGACTGTAACCCACCAGGTTACATGGGATTTCCTAGGCAAGAATACTGGGGTGGGTTGCCATTTCCTTCTCCAGGGGATCTTCCCGATCCAGGATGCCAACCTGTGTCTCCTCCTTGACAGGCAGATTCTTTGCCACTGAGCCACCTGGGAAGCCTCAGCAGCAGTGCACAGGGGCTGTTCTTGTGCTGCTGGGCTGCTCACGGCAATGGAGCCTCTTGCCGTGGAGCACAGGCTCCAGAGCACGGGCTCAGGAGTTGTCCCACAGCATGTGGGGTCTTCCCAGACCAGGGATCACACAGGTGTCCCCTGCACTGCAACACCGATTCTGAACCACTGGACCACTAGGGAAGCTCAGTAAATAGTTCAGTACTAGTGGATCCAAGGTTGCTTGAATTCAAGGATGCGGAACCGTGGGTACAGGGGAAAAGCATATACACTGAGGATCAACTCTAAGTTCCACTGGAATTTTCAACTATGCACAGAGGATCAGCATCCCTAATAACGGTGTTGTTTCAGGGTCAACTGTAGTCGTTTAATGATATCCAAACCTGCAAAAATGACTGAAGTGTATGCAGTTTATTTTCCTTATGAACATTCAAGAGATTCTATACCACAGCCTAAAATACTAATTAAATATCCTTATTCAAATTCTGCTACCACTTTCAGAACTCAGATTTGGACAGCCTCAGGGGTGGAAGTGCCTCTCCATCCTCTGGCGTTTTAGAAATAACCAAAGGAAATTCAGAGACAAGTCCACTGCCTAAAAGACATCAAGGGAAAAAACATAAAATAGTGATCTTTTAATAAACAATTTTCAATTTGGCTTTCTGAAAATGTCCATATTTCCAAAAAAATTCTTAAATATAGCAGCATCACTGAGAGAAGAGTCTAGCCTTTAAGAGATGCATATGTCAGTATTTCAGTATGTAGGGTTGGGTTTTATTTTCTCATAAATTGCCCCTTGAAGACCTTTCACTCTGCTACCACCAATGGTTTTCTCCCAATTTTTCCTACACCCATGAAAGGATTACTGGCTTTGTATAACCGTTTTAATGGCCCATGCTCTAAAAAAGTGTACTTTCTGGCTTGTTTAATTATTTCTTACATAAATATTTCTGCATGGCAATTTGTTAGGACTCAGAGGCAACCTAAAGGATGGGCCAGTCAAGCAGATATTTAGGATGCAAATATATATGGAGTAACAAAAAGTATCAAACATTTCGAGAAGTGAAAGGAGGTTGAGAAAATAACCGTTACCCCAATTCTTCTTTCTAACAATAACAATAACAGTGTTGCTAATATTTGCCCTCGTAATAGCAAACACCCATATGTAGCTCAGTCTGCACCAAGCATTAACTATATAACTATATAAATGTCTCTTGTTTTGTTTTATTTCATTTTATTTTTTTTATCAATCTGTTTATTTTGTATTGGAGTATTGCCAATGAACAATGTTGTGATAGTTTCAGGAGGACAGCAAAGGGGCTCAGCCATACATATACTATATTAATGTCTTTAAATCTCACCACAACCCAGTGATGGAAGTACTATTATTATTCCTATTTTACAGATGAGAAAACTGAGGCACAGAGAGGTTAAATAACTGTCTAGAGTTACACAGCTAGGAGAGTTAATCTCATATGGAGGAATTGTAAGTGTTAGAACAAATACTTCAAAAACATCCTAGAAAGGTGCTTGAGACCCTCCCAATCCCCAAGGTTATGCTCCAGAAACTTAAGATATTCATTTAACTCCTTGCTAAGCAGGGACGGCTCAGGAATGGTTAGGGTTTCGTGCTTGGATGACAGCTGTACAAGTCTAGGCTCAGAACTGTGCAGGACAAGTCAGAGAGTCTGTCCACAGCTTCAGGGTCCTCCTCTGACCTCTCCCCAGGAAGCTCTCAGCCTCTCCTCCAAATAACGTGAACAAATGACCCAAGGATACAAGTGTGAAGGGGTGAATGTATTAGCGGGCTCAGAGTGTTAAATTATTAGCTTGCACAAGGAGCCTATACATCTTTGTCACAGGCTGCTCGGATGGAGTGCACTTTAATGACACTGAGCTCCCGATGTAATTCAAAAAGAGAGAAAAAACAAAAAAACAAAAAAAAACAAAGATGAGCAGGAGGCTCAGAGCTAAAGTGACGCAGCCTCGGGTTCTGATGATGCGATGGCACCTGTCTCATGCCACCAGGGTTACTACTGATACTATGAAATCTTCTTCCTCTTTCAGTAAAATCTAAGTTCTCCACATCAAAATGATCACAGAAGTTTGGATACTTGTGGCTAAGCCATCATTAGGCAAGAGAACACAGACATGGAATTTTCTATTAGGAAGGGAGCCTGTCTTGCCTGCATGAGGGACTTGACTCATGGAGAGTCTATCAACAGAACTGTACAGATGCCCCAGTAGAAACGTGCTATATTAGGTTGTCTGCCATCAAACACTGTTCCTTTGGATTTGTTTTTTGTTTTTGTTTTTTTTTGCATAAAGAACTCTTTCTCAAAGTTCTGTTTCTATTTAAGAAATGATCATGAATACCAGTTGACTCATTAATATATTCTATGGCATATATTTCCAAGCTTCCATCAAATGCACTGCTTTTTTTCTCTTCATAGGAACCCCCGGTGGCTCAGACAGTAGAGTCTGCCTGCAGTGCGGGAGACCCAGGTTCGATTCCTGTATTGGGAAGATCCCCTGGAAAAGGAAATGGCAACCCACTGCAGTATTCTTGCCTAGAGAATCCCATGGACAGAAGAGCCTGGCAGGCTACAGTCCATGGGGTCGCAAAGAGTTGGACTTGACTGAGCGACTTCACTTTCACTTTCTTTCACTTTTCTCTTCATTGCCAACAAGCTTTACATTGATCCCTAACTAGACAAATGTTTCATGATCCCATCAGGGCCAACTTTTTCATGGATGAGGTTACTAAATAGGTAGCATGATTTCAGGCTTGTCCGGGTAAGTTTATAGTCTCCAGAAACTTCTCTCACCTACTTGGAGGCAGCCTGCTAATTCATTATTAGCATTTCTTCCTTTAGTTTCACATTTTTTGATTATTAAAGGGTGTTTCCCTTCCTAAGAGATGTGCATTTCAAATGGTTCGCAATTTACACTCCAGTGTTTCAATGTGAAGATTTTTATAAGAGCAGGTGTTATCAACCAAAGTCTACAGAATATGATGGACTTGAGGTCAGTGAAGAAGCTGCTACAACAGTCAGGGTAGGGTGTGTGTGTGGGGGTGTGTTACTATGTGTTCCGATATATATTTTTTGAAACACAAACAACCAAAAAACCCAATCTTTTTTCCAATTTACACAAAAGTCCAAGGGAAATAATTTCAGAAACACATGCTTGTAAACCAAGCATCCAAGGGACAGTCTACAAATCAGATTGTTGCTGTTGCTGTTGTTATTTAGTCACTAAATCATGTCCCACTGTTTGTGATCCTATAGACTGTAGCTCACCAGGCTCCTCTGTCCATGGGATTTCCCAGGCAAGAATTATGGAGTGGGTTGCCATTTCCTTTCTCCGGGGGATCTTCCCAACCTAGGGATCAAATCTGTGTCTCCTGTATTGGCAGGTATTGATAGCTCTCTTATTTATGGTTATTTGGCCAGAGAACTGTGATCTTTTATCTGCATGGGTCGAATAATCAGACAGCCTGGATTTTCAAGGATTATATTGAATTTTGAGTTTTAAGTCATGTCTTCTACATAATGCACTTTTATCTATAGATCTACATGTCTAGATTGTTGGTAGAATGTCCAGAAAATGTCAACCCTACACTTAGCACAATGCTTTTAAGTAAGGTTATCTATTCAGGAAGGCACTCCAGCTACAGAGGTTTGTAGCTTTTTCTCTGCAGTCAGAGAAAAAGAAACACCGTCTACTAGGATGTGATCCAGCCGATCCATCTATCATTTGTGTCTTCTATGCTTCCTCTCCTAGAGAAGAGATCTATGAACCTTGCACCATGCTGTTTTAAAAAATAGAATTCCTTCGACTTGGACTTTTATCTAGGATCATGATCCAAAAAGCCCTATGCTATGGATGCTATGATCAACCTTATTTCCATCAAAAAAAATCTCTCTCATTCTTGATAATTTGCAGTGGGTATAGCATTTCACATTCACATATGCAAGTGTGAAAAGATGTGCTTTTTTATTTTTAAACTGAGTCTAATGTAGCTTGGAAGTACCTGTTTCTACCAGGTCGGCAAAAACTTAATCCTGTGAATTCAGTCATTCATTTTCTTCTGGATAAAAACTGTATGTTTCTGTGCCTACTGAATCAATCCAGAAATTCACTGCTTTTCTTCCTGGAGGTTATGTAAGTTTCAGGGAAGCTGACTTATTGTGAATTATGCTTCTGGGATTAATGAGGGCTGTCTGGTCCACCCGTTGTCCTGTGTTCTCTTGGCCTGTCCCTTGTCTCACCTTGTCTGGGCCATCCATTACTAACCCTGCTGCATCTACAGTGGTTATCAATACCCCTGCCTGGACCTCAGACTACATTCTGTCCAACAGGAAAGTGGTCCTTCTTGAGGGCTGGAGAATTCTCACCTGCCTTTTTCAGGCCACACTGTGGGTGTTAACATCCATGCCGTGCTTCTCAGATACCTCCCTGAGCTTCCATTAGACTTGACTTGGCATTCTACTTTGATGCCTCCAGTTCCCCAGGCTATACCCTGGTAGCCCAGGCAATGTGTTTTTTCTTCTAGAACCTAGGGTTTCTATCAATGCTATGTAAATCCATCCTCAACTGTGAATTCATTCTAAAGTGTGTGTTATGCTTAGTCACTCAGTCTTGTCCAACTCTCTGCAGCCCTGTGGACTGTAGCCCACCAGGCTCCTCTGTCCATGAGATTTCTCAGGCAAGAATACTGGCGCAGGTTGCCATTTCCTATTCCAGGGGGATCTTCCCAACCCAGGGATTGAACACTCGTCTCTTACATCTCCTGCATTGGCAGGAGGATTCTTTACCACTAGCGCCACCTGGGAACCCTACTCATTATTCCTGATCCCATGATTCCTCCTACATTGGATGAACCTTTGTTTTAGGGCAGGACACTGCTCTTGGATCATTACTTATAATTCCCTACTCTGTGATTCATGACATAAATGCTCTGCTGTGAGTCCTCGGTAGCTTAACAATCCTTTCAGGCTTAATAAATCTTTTCTCAATCAAAACTTCCAGCTCATATTGTGGAAGAACTTGCAGTAAAGGCTATTATTTCAGATATTTTGAAAATTTCTAATTAGGTTTTGGAATTTCACTAATAATTTGTTTGTGGCTCTTTTGGACCTTCCCTAGTGGTGGTCCATATGGAAGATGGTTTTGTTTTTCTCTGGGCCTATGAGTAGGCTAAACTTCCCCTTCCCCACCTCAACATCACCCTTTTTCTGAAGCTCATTTCTACAGTCACCACAAAATATGCCATTTTGTCATCTTTTTTTACATGCATTACCTACATGTATTAATTTGTGAGGTCACTGAATTTAAGATTTGTAACCCTAGATGAGTAAGAAGGTGATTTTTGTTGAGATTTTTGTGTTTTGGTTGTGGTCCATTTTTAAAGTCTTTATTGAATTGGTTACAATATTGCTTCTGTTTTATGTTTCGGTTTTTTGGCTGCATGGCCTGTGAGATCTTAACTCTGGGACCAGGGAGCCAACCCTTAATCCCTACATTGGAAGGCAAAGTCCGAACCACTGGACTGCCAGTGAAGTCCCTAAAGATATTGATTTTATGATTTTTTTCAAAGAGGGAGTATTCATTAATACAGATTCTCAAAGAAGAGGGAGAAAACCTGGGATTTACAGAGGCACGTAAAGTAAACAAGAGTCATAAGGAAGGACTGGCGGTGAGTCTTACAGGACTGGAGAAGAGGGTGGAGGCCTTTTTTTTTTTGGAATATGAGTGAGTAGAGTGGCCCTTTTACTTTGTCATTCCCTAGAACATAAACGGGTTGAGGACTAAAGTTCAATATTATCAGCCTCTCTTTGTGTTCAGGAAGAATATCATTGTTCATTTTATCAGATTACTCAGAAGGATACAGAAAAAATAGAAATATTTTTAATCTCTTGGCTAAAACAAATGTAAACACAAGCTCTTTTATATAAACCATGGTAAATAAAATTCCTTTTCTATGAACTCTCTATAGCCACTCAAATTTTGTCTTGAAAGACTGAGGGCTTCCCTGGTGGCTCAGATGGCAAAGAATCCACCTGCAATATAGGAGATCCTAGTTCAATCCCTGGGTCAGGAAAACTCCCCTGGAGAAGGGAATGGCTACCCACTCCAGTACTCTTGCCTGGAGAATTCCACAGACAGAGGAGCCAGGAGAGTTACCTTAGGAAGTGAAAGTGAAAGCTGCTCAGTCATGCCCAACTCTTCATGACCCCGTGGACTATACAGTTCATGGAATTCTCCAGAATATTGGAGTGGGTAGCCTTTCCCTTCTCCAGGGGATTTTCCCAACCCAGGGAGCGAACCCAGGTCTCCTGTATTGCAGGCAGATTCTTTACCAACTGAGCTATTAGGGAAGCCCTACCTTAGGACAAAACCTACCTAGGACAAAACCTACCTTAGGACAAAACCACAATCCTTTTCTTTAACAGAAACACATCTTACACATTTTAAACACAAAGTTGTGCCTCCTGCCACAGTTACTCTCAGTAGAGTTTCATGCACATGTATTATTTAACCTCAGTGGCGTCTGTTTCACAAAGAAAACTGGGAAGCAAATAGCTATGAACTGTCTCACACACCAATACTTTCCAGCAAACTGAGCTCATGAATACACATCTATAATCTTACATACACCCATAGTACAACGTCTCAAAGTGGTAAAAATGAACACATTCACAGACAGACTCAAATATATAGTTCCTCTACACCATATAAGAAGATAAAAGTATATAAACTTAAAATGATGCTTATAAATTAACGTTCCAGTATCCTATCTTACTTTGAAGTGATCTATATATTTAATTAATAACTATCAACTCAATTGAGTATAAATCTAAGATTTTAAGTTCCCCAAAGATCTTGAAAATTACCTTCCTGTCCACATATTATAAAATACCATTACTGCTGAATGCACCTTGTCATTATA
>SJYC01098804.1:0-47100 GCA_006408675.1 Madoqua kirkii | reverse complement strand
GAAATAAAGATACAAAACTACTGTACTCTATACAGTACTGCACGGTAAAGCACACAAGAACACAACCACTCGTAAAGGATGCACGCACATGACAATGTATGCCAGGCACGTAACTAACTTACATGATTGCACACGTGAACGCACATTCGCATCTTTGAAAATTTGCAACTTGAAGGTTGGTGTGTAGGGGACTTACTGTACAACTACGACCACCAAAACCTTTATTTATACTATTATAAATATTCGTTTAATGTAGATTCGTATACAGTTTGCAAGATGAGAAAACTTTTGCACGGAAGTCAAGTAATGTCCTGAAAAGTAATGTGAGTTTTCTTGAATCCACACAAGGTGCCTTTGTAACATCTCCATTACGATAACTAATAATTTCAAACATAACATGTTGAAGACTGAAGTTACAATATTCCTCATCAATCTTATTTTATTCACAGTTTTCCCCATCTTAGTTAATGCATCTCCACCCTTCCAGTTGCTTAGACCAAAAATCTTCAGGCCATTCTTGACTCTTTCTTTCACATTTCACATGTAACATAATATGAAATCCTATGGGCTCTTCAAAATATATTCAGAGCCCCTCACTTCTCACCACCTCTACTGCTACCATCCTTGTCTGAGCCTCTTGCTTGGACTATTGCGGTAGCCTCCTGAAACAACTCTATGCTTGCTACCCAACAATCACATCCCTTTTAATAAGGTTGATAGAGTGATCCTTTTAAAATGCAAGTCAGATCATACACTCCATTATTCAGTACCCTGGAAAAGGCTTTATTTCACCTCTGAGTACAAGCCAAAGTTCTCAATAGAGTCAAACAATTCTGCATATTCCATCCTCTCTCCAGTCCTTCAGTCTGACTCCTTGATATTATTCTGCTAGACTTTCCTGCTCCATTACTCCTCTCAGGCATACTGGCTTTCTTGCTGCTTGAACTTATCAAGCACACTCTTGCCTTCTAGCTCTTGCACAAGCTTTCCCATCTTTCTAGAATGTTCTTCGTCTTTCTCATATCCATCAAACCTCTGCTCAAAAGTTACCTTCTCAATGATCCTCAATTCTGATCACTCTTTTAAAAATTACAAGTACTCTCTACTCACTGCCTCTTTCTATTTTCCACTACCTCTTTCCTTTTCCCACAATATGGAATCTCTATATTCACTATACTTATTATTTATTGCCTGGAATATAAGTTCCTGGGAGGAGAGGAGTTATAGTCTTCTGTTTCCTAGTCTTTTTTTTAGGAAAAAAGAGTGTCTGCTATGTAGAGATACCCAAAATGTTTTGCTGAATACATGAGTGAAAAAAAGAATAGTTTTTGTTACAGTTTTAAATGATGTATAATAGAATATACTTTGTTAATTAAAAAAAACTTTTGTTCCCAAGAGTCCAAGTGTTCTAAGTATGGTAATAAGACTAAGACATAACACATGTGCACACGCACACACACACACACACACACACACACACGTCCCATCTCTTTCTAGACCTACCTGCTTATCAAAGTTCAAAAAAATTACTTCTGGATTTTCAGAAGTGGAACTCACTGATAAGTGAGAAAGACAATCTTCCCTAAATTTTGAAGTCCTCCAACATCTCATTGTTTTTCTAATAAGATAAACAAAGAAGAATACTTTTTAATGACTCAGTAGATGTGAACATTACCAGGTAAATCTATGGCTTTTCTAACTGCTCTCCTAAGGGGCTAACAATATAAGGAATGATGTTTTAAATTAATTTTTTGGCATATAGTTGCATCATAACACTGTGTTAGTTCTACTGTATGGCAAAATGGATCAGCCATACTCTAAATGTATCCCTCCCTTCTGGACTTCCTTCCCATGTAGGTCACCAGAGCGCATTAAGTAGAGTTCCCTGTACTATGTGGTGTGTTCTCATTAGCTCTCTATTTTACACACAGTATCAATAGTGTATATGTATCAATCTCAGTCTCCCAATTCTTCCCACCCTCCTTGCCTGTGGTATCCACACCTTCTCTACATTTGTGTCTCTAGCTCTGCTTTGCAAATAGGATCATCTATACCAGTTTCCTTCCCTTGTGACTCAGTGGTAAAGAACTCACCTGCCAACAGGGATGTCACAGGTTCTGTCCCTGGGTTGGGAAGATCCCTGGAGGAGGAAATAACAACCCACTCCAGTATCCTTGCCTGGGAAATTCCATGGACAGAGGACCCTGGCAGGCCACAGTCCATGGGGTTGCGAACAGCCAGATACGACTTAGCAACTAAACAACAACATACCATTTTTCTAGATTCCACAAATATGTGTTAATATATGATATTTTCCCCTTTCTGACTTCCTCCACTCTGTATGACACTCTCTAGGTCCATCTACATCTCTATAAACGAAGGGCCTCCAATAGTTCAAAGTGAACAGCATTATCCACTTGCTGTGCTCCACAGACTTGCCAACATTGTCTAGTATGAAAAAGTGCCTCCAGGGCTGGAATTTGGGCTATGGGCAGACCGCAGAAGGGAATTGAGAGAGTTTGGGGTAATATTCAATGTTTCACTGCACAGAGCCCTTGGGGTAATGTTCTCAAGAAGAATCAATAATTGGAATTCAACTAAATAGCCTTGTTCCTCTCAAATAGGAACCTGGCTACTTTATCAAGAAAACAGATGTTTATTGCTTTCAGGAAGAAAATAATAAGTCAGGCAGGTTTACAAGCTCCCTTTCCATCTTGAGAGCATTTCTTGTCAGCATCTTCATGCTGAAGAAAATTACCCAATCAAGCCTTGAAAGGCAGATGATTAGTGGGAATCCCACTTGTCACCCCATTTCTCTTTCCCAGTCGGGGATACGGAGAAGCTGTTGACATCCCACTTGGGGGAAAATATCTTTTTGACAGCTAAGTTGTCGCAGAGCTTTTGTTTGGGGCAAAGAAGCCATATGCTAATGTAGGAAACCAAGGGGCCCTGGCATGAAGCTCCCAGGACAGCGCCAATCATGGTTTAGAAACGATGATTCAATAGCTGGCATTTATCATTAGAGAGAGACTCATGTCTTCCTCTGACAAATAATTTGGAACAGGTTGAAGGAGTTACCTAGAAAACCTCCTCATTCCTTTCAATAATCTGAAAGTTAAAGGACCAATTCCTACACCTTTTGGGAAACTTCAGGAAAGAACAATGATGGTTGTAAGAAACAGTGTCCCAAACATCTAACCCTCAAGTTCAGAGAGCACTCAGTAAAGTTCTCTGAACACAGTGGGGGATTTCTTTTTCTAACTGTTTAAATCTTTATATTTTGAGATCATTTTAGACTTCCAGAAGGGTCGCATGAATAGTACAGAGAGTTTCCATATACTCCTCACCATTCACCTTCTAAGAACATCTCATATACCGACAGAGCAATTATCAAAACTAAGAAATCAACCTGGATGCAATATTGCGGACTAAAATATCGTATTTATTTGAACTTCACCAGTTTTTCCACTAATTTTTTTCAGCTTTTTATTTTATGTTAGAGTATAGCCAATTCACAATGTGGTGATGGTTTCAGGTGAACCACAGAGGGACTCAGCCATACACAGACATGTATCCATTCTCCCCCAAACTCTCCTCCTATCGAGGCTGCCACATAACGTTGAGCAGAGTTCCCTGTGCTACACAGCAGGGCCTTGTTGGTTATTCATTTTGAGGAGTGTTCTTTTGAATACTCTAATTTTCAAGCATTTTAATAATGATTTTTAAAAATACATGAGTTGACTACATAAGGAAGAGAAGTTTGCATTGCAAGGTTTTTTCATCTTTTGAGGTAGAGGACAGCCAGGATCAAAGAAGAATCATTATCCACCCTGGGGTTAATAATGGGTGCAATGGGGATCTAAGCCCTGCTTGTAGATTAAATCATTATATGTTTGACAGATGTAGGTAACTGTATTTCTCATACGGGTGTATCATTATATAAGGTTCATAAGAATTCTTCAAGCTAATCTCAGAGTTGCTTCAGAGTCAGTTACTAATGGTCAAACATGCCATCGGGACTCACCAGCTTTGCTTTGACACGGGAATGAGCTATTCACCCCAGTATCCACTTTACGTGCTTTGCTTAATTCCCTGATATTTCATATGGGTGAGCCATACCGCCCCTACATCAGTAATTGCTGAAGGCAAGGACAGCATGGGATTTGGAGCTTGCCCCCACAGGATTTGGGTCCCAGCTCTGTGCTTAGAAGTGGCAAAGCAAAGGCCTAGTCACTTAAGATTGTAGAGTCTTGGTTTGTTTACTGCACTTACAGAGTGTAAAATAATCAAAGTAAAAGTTCCAGCATAAGAAGAATGCAAGGATCCAGTGTTCAAGGTGATCTGTAAATTAAATATTAATACAAATATGAATATGTTTCCCAAGTGACATGTAACTCCGTGTGACTCACAGTGGAGGTCAATAAATTACAGTTGTTTACCTGATGTTCTTTGTCTTTGCTGAACCAGCTTAGCCATTTTACCTTAAGAAATTGGGTTAGCCGAAGGGCAGGGGTAGGGGAAGAAAAAGGACATAAGAAAATTAGGTTTGCACCTCTGCCACACAGCCACGATTGCGTTTCTGTTGCCTCTGCTTATCTAAATATTTTTCATTCATGGGATGGCCCTCCTTGTCATATACGCTCTCTGAAACAAAGTCATAAAATTCATGTAGTTTTAAACAACCCAATCGAAAATTAAGCAGAAGACCTAAACAGAAATGTCTCCAAAGAAGACATATAGATGGCCAGCAGGCACATGAAAAGATGCTCATCATCACTAATTACTTGAGACATGCAAATAGAAGCTACAATGAGGTGCCACCTTATACCAGTCAAATGGGCACCATTAAGAATTCTGCAAAAACCAAATGCTGGAGAAAACGGAACCCTCTGACACAGCTGATAAGAAATGTAAATAGGTGCAGCCACTATAGAAAACAGAATAGGGTTCCTCGAAAAACAACAGCAGAGTTGCCATATGATCCAGCAATCCCACTCCTGGGCATATATCCAGACAAAGGTATAATTCATAAAGACACATGCTCCCCTATGTTCATAGCAGCAGTATTTACAATAGCCAAGACATAGAAATAATTTAAATGTCCATCGACAGATGAATGGATAAAGAAGATGTGGTACATATACACAATGGAATATTAGCTGATAGAAAGAATGAAATAATGCTATTTGCAGCAACGTGGATGAACTTAGAGATCACCATCCTAAGTTACATAAGTCAGACAATTGCAATGTGATATCACTTGTATGCGGAACGTAAAATAAGACACAAATGAATATATCTACAAAACAGAAACAGACCCACAGATACAGAGAACAGACTTGTGGTCACCCAGGGGAAATAGAGAGGGAGAAGAAAGGACTGAGAATTTGGGATTAGCAGATGCAAACTAGTATACACAGAATGGACAAATAAGATCTTACTATACTGCACAGGGACCTATATACAATATCCTGCGATAAACCACAATGGAGAAGAATACATAGAAATATATAACTGAGACACTTGAGTGTCTAACAGAAATTAACACAATATTGTAAACCAACTATCCTGTCCTGACTTGCTCAGTCGTGTCCGACTCTTAGCGACCCCAGGGACTGCAGCCCACCAGGTTCCTCCGTCCATGGGATTTTCCAGGCAAGAGTACTGGAGTGGGGTGCCACTGCCTTCTCCAAAACCAACTATAATAAAATTAATTTTTAAAATGAATAAAGTTTAAAGTATGTCCCCATTTGGGGGTATCTGATAAGCAGATTAGTTTTATCAAATTCTCCAGGACCAGCAGCACTTTCCCTTCCATTCTCTTTCCAGTTATACAAATTGATGCTTACAGATAGCAGAGAATGGACATTGAATTTGGTCATTTCCTTCTAGAGAAATACACGTCTGTGGATGCTTTACTGAGTTGCAGAATGACGAGGTAGGCTTAACACCTCGGGCTTCAATTAAGCACCTCACTGTTTCGTCTCCTGGTTCTCAGTTCATGCTGTTAATGACCAAAACACATTTACCACCCACAGAAGTGACTGTATCAGCATGAGGACGTTAGAGACGTTTGTGGAACAGCTAAAATGATGGCTTTCAGGAAGCACAAACTCTTATTTACCAGCAGGACATTGCCCCTGGTCATGAGACAATAGATGAAACGCAAAACAATGGGGAAATGATGTCTAGGAAAGAAATCAAATAACTTCTCCAACCATCGTCACCATAGTATCAGCCACAAATTTCCCACGTCACAGGCAGCATATAAGAAAGTACATGAACAGAGAGGTTAATAAACAGAAGATCAGTAGTTGGGCTATGAGCTAATATCTTTCTCTCTTTTCCATGAACTTCCATCAAGGTATCACATTTTTGAAAATATCTATTCCTCTTTTCACAGTAAGTTCTGGTTCTTTTAAGAAGGGCCATCATAGTTACAAAGTTATAATTAGCTGCTTAATTTCTCTTAAAAAACTAGTCAAGAAGACTATTCTGATGGTTACAACCCTTATCAGTAATAATGACTATATTAACTAATATCACAAGGCTCTTTTTTTCTTGGAAAGTCCTGTCCATGTCAGAATCTGCCCTCAATCAATAATGCCCATATTGACTATCTTCCTCAACATAAAATAGAGGACATAATTTAAAAATGAAATTTGCTAGAGGAGAATGAGTCAGGATTGAGCATATGAAATTTATAAAGTAATGCTAATAGCTTACATTTACATAGGACTGTATTCAGAGAACTATAGGATATTTTACGTACTCTTCATAAGAAAAGCTGGATATAGTTAACATCAATCATTTTTAATAGCTGAAGAAACTGGGTTGACGGTGGCCTCCCTAAACCTTTGAAAGCCCATTTTTTATCTTTTTTCCCCTAGCTTTACTTTCTCATGTAATAACTCTTCTTTTAAGAAAGGAGGTCTGTATCAAGAAGGAATAAAGCAGGATTTTCTACTCCCCTCAGTGGGTCTCTTTCAATCTATCTTTGCTTTTAACACTCTTCACTCTCTTGCTCTTTTTCTGGTCTTCATATACCCATTTGGTGGATTGGATTGTATCATGGATTTAAATCTGCCAAGTTCAACATTCCACTCTATTAAAATCTCTCTCTTTTTTTTCCGGCTGAGTATAGGCACTTCTTAGACTTTTTCAGTTTCATCACCAGCACTCACACTGGTTTATTTCTCCCAGAAGAGCCATTTTTCACAAATATACTAAGGTTTTATCACATAAGAACAGCTACTACATCCGAGAGAAGAGAAAAGCAGGGCAAGATGAAGCACAGATGAGAACCCAGCTCACTTGCCTCTGTGCTACTGAGGCAGGCTCCACGCTGCAGGCTTGTTTTCATTGTTTAGTCGTTAAGTCCAGTCTGACGCTTTGTGACCCCCTGGACTGTGCCCCCCCACCAGGCTCCACTGTCCATGGGACTTCCCAGGAAAGAATCCTGGAGGGGGCTGCCATTTCCTTCTCCAGGTCTACTGTGTACAATTCAAATTCACGCCACCACAAAACTGCAAATCACTCTGCGACATGAACCTCTGAAGGTACCTCTGAAGATTACAAAGCATGATGTTAAACCCCTGAACGCCAAGGGTCTACCAAACAGAAAATAAATACAGCAATATTCATCATCTACCATGATGGTTAGGTTCATAGTTTTTTATAATCCCTACACCTCCCTCCGGGTCACCTCGGAGGAACTCGCTTGAGCTAAAAATAGCCCACAGCATGCAGCTCATTGCCACCTATTAAACACTGTGTGTAATAATCTGAACTTTGTGAGGGACTGTACACTCTAATAATGTAAGATAAGTGCATTCAGCAATGAATAATGGATGGACATCTTCAAAATAATATTGTGTGGCAGATTATAGATCATCTAACCTTAAATAATTCATCTGCTTAGTCCTCTTACATCATCAGGGTTATGAGTCCCATTTAACACATATGGAAATACAGACACTAAGAGGTTAACTGGTCTTTTCAAGGCCTCTTGGGTACTGATGAACCTATTTGCAGGGCAGGAATAGAGACACAGACGTAGAGGGCAGTCTTGTGGACAGTCGGGGAAGGAGAGGATGGGATCAATTAAAAAAATAGCATTGACATATATACACTACCATGTGTGAAAGAGACAGCCACTGGCAAGCTGCTGTGCGGGACAGGGAGCTCAGCTTGGTGCCCTGTGACAACCTAGGGGGTGGGGTGAGGGGTGGGAGGAGGTTCAAGAGGGAGGGGATAGATATAGACAGACTCATGGCTGATGCACATTATTGTACGGCAGAAACAACACAACATTGTAAAGCAAGTATTCTCCAATTAAAAAAAAAAAATTCCTGAGCTTTAAGCCATTTTCTCTGCTCCCTGGATTTTGTTTTCCACAATTAGAAAAATTTCTTATTTTCTAAGGAGACTCTTGACCTCCTATAAAATACAGAAATGTATCTGTAAGCAGAAGCATTCAGCATAAGTAACATACAGATATATGTGCAAGAAATAAGAATGTGGAAAATCATTACAGCTGGTCTAAGCAACTTGAAGCTCTGTGTAATTTTTACGTATGAAAAGAGGATCCACCTTAACCTTGGAAATCTTAACTGAGACCCAAAATACGTGGGTCTCAAGTTCCAGGGTGTTCAAGACCCATTTGCCTGGGAATCTTCAACTATGGTTACCACGTAATCCTAAGGCAGTCATTCCATAGGTTATATTTTAAGAGACTTTTCAAGATAGCATAATGCTTATGAGCCCACTCTTTGCTTTCAGGAGCACCTAGGCTAAAAATCTCTTGCTTTATTTTATTTTTAAAGAGTTTTAAAAATGCAGACCATTTTAAAGTCTTTATTGAATTTGTTACAATAGTGCTGCAGTTCTATGTTTTGGTCTTGGGCCTTGAGGCATGAGGGATCTTAGCTCATCTATCAGGGATCAAACTTTCATCCTCTGCACTGGAAGGCAAAGTCTTAACCACTGGAACACCAGTGACGTCCCCAAAGTCTCTTGTTTTAAATTTGCATTCCCATAGAAGCAAACCAGGAGCTGGATCTAGTGCTGGTTTATTTGGGAGGCCATCCCAAAGGGAAAGAAGGGAGAGAAGGTAACAGAAGGCAAGAGTCAGCCAAGCACCCTGAGCAGTTAGTTTTCAAGCCCAGTGATGACCTGCGGATGGCAATCCATATCTCAAAGCTGTCCCTTCCCGAATGTCATCTACTGATGACAGTGAAGCTGCTCACAGAGCTTCTAGCCCTAGCTCCTTCCAGCCTGTCCTCCACGGGCTTAACAGGTTCTGATGCCTCAAAAATAGCTCTCAGATTGCTTGCAAATAAGAAGCTGAGCTTGATGTAGAAATCTGCAGGTGATTATTGGAATCTGAGCACTGAACGGACATGAATCGGGCAGCAGAGATATCAACTCCGATCCATCCTTTATACTTCTCACATCCACTCATGTCCACGTTGAGTTCACTGTATCGTGTTAGAACTGCTTCCAAGTTGTGGCCAGAAAAAATTTATCCAGGGGAAAAAAAAAAGATGTAGTGGGACCAGCTACAGTCTTTATTCCCTTAGCTGGTCCCCAGATCATTATTAATTTTTTTATGATTTTCCTTTATCATGCTTTCTAGACGCCTCTCGGCTTTAGATTGCCAGTGAGGTGACTCAGAATCTCATTTCTTAGAATCTAGATCCCACCATACACATAACACTACCTGATGTATGGTTAAGGTATATCCTTTTTACTTCAAAAACAGAAATGTCCATATAGCCTTTAACTTGTAAATGGTCACAGGGTTTTCTATAGTAGAAACTATTAGATAAGCTGTAAAAACATGCAGCCTCCATCCTAATGATGGCCTGGTTGTATTTAATGTAAAGTGAAAGTGAAAGTCACTCAGTCATGTCCCACTCTGCAACCCCCTGTATGCTTTCTAGACGCCTCTCGGCTTTAGATTGCCAGTGAGGTGACTCAGAATCTCATTTCTTAGAATCTAGATCCCACCATACACATAACACTACCTGATGTATGGTTAAGGTATATCCTTTTTACTTCAAAAACAGAAATGTCCATATAGCCTTTAACTTGTAAATGGTCACAGGGTTTTCTATAGTAGAAACTATTAGATAAGCTGTAAAAACATGCAGCCTCCATCCTAATGATGGCCTGGTTGTATTTAATGTAAAGTGAAAGTGAAAGTCACTCAGTCATGTCCCACTCTGCAACCCCCTGGACTGTACAGTCCATGGAATTCTCCAGATCAGAATGCTGGAGTGAGTTGCCTTTTCCAGGGGATCTTCTCAACCCAGGGATCAAACCCAGGTCTCCTGCATTACAGGTGGATTCTTTACCAGCTGAGCCACAAGGGAAGCCTAAGAATACTGGAGTGGGTAGCCTATCCCTTCTCCAGTGGCTCTTCCTGACCTAGGAATTGAACTGGGGTCTCCTGCTTTGCAGGTGGATTCTTTACCAACTGAGCTATCAGGGAAGCCCATTTAATGTAAATGTATCTCTAACACCTGTTCTAGGGATTCCCAGGTGGTGCTAGTGGTAAAGAACCTGCCTGCCAATGCAGGAGATACAAGAGATGCAGCTTCAGCCCCTGGGTTGAGAAGATCCTTTGGAGGAGGAAATGGCAACCCACACCAGTATTCCTGCCTGGAAAATTCCATGGGTAGAGGAGCCTGGGAAGTCTCAGTACATGGGGCCACAAAGAGTTGGACATGACTGAAAGACAAACACACACACAATACCTCTCCTGGTGGTCTCTGTAACTCTGCAGTGTGAAACTGGTGAGCAACTGAGCTTTCATTTCATGCAGAGTTTGCTCACATTCCAGGCACCCACTGAATATAAGTCAAAAGTCCCCTAAAAACAACCCAGTCTGAAAATACCTTGAACTATGGTTTTGAACTATCATTTCTTAAAAGTCGAGTAGAATTTACTTTGTAATTAGCAAAAGTTTCCACGGAAATTTGAAGATGCAAAATGTCCAGAGTTAAATGTGGTTACTATGCCAAGGAACTGCTTGAATAGGAGTTCTCTGGGGAAGGAAAGAAAATGAGAAATTCAAATATATTTGGAACTCTGGTCTCTAGTTTCTTAATATGTGAGAGGTTTATGACAGACCTTACTTTCTCCACCTCCATGAATAATTGCAGAGTTCCGCTTAAAAGAGCATTAATTCAATTTATTATTGAAGTGAATTTACTCTAAAAATTTAACTTATTCAATTGTAGATCCTTAAATCTTGATGTAGTCTAATTTCATTTTTATAGTATTTCCTTTAGATCTTTTTGGAGATGAGGAAAACAAATATCCAGAATTGTTTGATAATTGTCTGAAATGCTTTTAAAAACCAAAAGAGAGTTAGAAATCTGTTTCAGGCAAATGGGGTCCTAAAGATTATTTGACATGTTAAAAGAATTAATGAAATTTCACTCATTCATTCATTCAAAAATTTTAAGACCTTTTGGCCCTCTCAAGAACCACCTACATTGATCTTCTACAGAATTTTTATTTTTCTTTACTTTTTATTATTTGTTTTCTACTTTTCTACTCATAGATCCTAGGATACAGGACAGTGAAAAACTATTCCATTCATTGCTGCTGCTAAGTCACTTCAGTCATGTCCGACTCTGTGCGACCCCAGAGACAGCAGCTCCCCTGTCCCTGGGATTCTCCAGGCAAGAACACTGGAGTGGGTTGCCATTTCCTTCTCCAATGCATGAAAGTGAAAAGTCAAAGTGAAGTCGCTCAGTCGTGTCCCACTCTTAGCGACCCCATGGACTGCAGTCCACCAGGCTTCTCCGTCCATGGGATTTTCCAGGCAAGAGTACTGGAGTGGGATGCCACTGCCTTCTCCGATTCCTTTCATTATTTATTCAAAAATTAGGGGGAAACTGTCTTTGCTCAAAACGAACTCTTGGATCATTGAGGCTATATTTTTAATCATACAATCTCTACCGTCAAGAAATATTTATGTTGGAAAAGCATGATGATTAAATGTTAAATTGAAAGCTGAATGTAGGCAGATTTCAAGCAGAGGCATAGAAAATAAAATAAGTCTATATTCTTTATGAATTTAAAGGACAGACCAATTTTGAGGGCCAAATGAATGAAGCAAAACATCAGAGAGGAAGGGAGATTGTTAGCTGGACTTCGGATTCTGAGTCAGATTTGGTTAAAAAGGGAAGACAGACTATTTTGTGGCAGTGGAACAGACAAATGAGGCATCACCACAGAAGGGGATGTGCTGGAAGGCATTTTATGAAGCGTTTCACGGTTCTGGTAACAACAAAATACATATAATGTGTATAAACTACAAAATACCAATTGTGTAAATGGGGCGGGTTCCCATACAAGTTAAGTGCTCTTATGATTGCATTCAAAATTGGTATTGTGAAATATAGAGACGAACGGTAACATCCATAGTCATCATGTAAAGTATGCCACACGAAGAGAGAGAACACAGAAGAAAGAAAAAACCACGTAGGGGCTTTCGTAGCAATGCTTTCCTGGTTTGTGAACAAGAGGACTCACATTTTTCATTTTGCATTGGATGCTGCAAGTGATACAGTTAGTTCTGTGATATGAACAGCAAAAAAAGAAATAGAGGTAGACAGTGATGATTACGTGTGTAATGCCATCCCTGAGTGTTCCCTCCCCTAGAAAAGAAAAAGAGTGGGAGAAGGGTACAAACCCCGATTTCACAAAATAAATTCAAATTTTAAAATTTCACTCCTTGATTCCCACACTGTCTACCTTTGGTTTACGAATGAATGAGAAACGGTGAGCACGATGATCAGGTACCCATCATCACTTACTCAGGGACATGAACCTGAGCAAACGCTCAGAGAGAGTGGAGGACAGAGGACCTTGGCATGCTGCAGTCCACGAGGCTGCAAAGAGTCAGACACAACTTAGCAACTCAACAGCAACAAGAAAAGGTGAAGGAACTTGACCGTTTCTATCGTGTCTTCATTTTCAGCCTAAGTTGCTGGATGAGCGGTAACACAAATAAGAAGGCATCTGAAAGGTTCTTTGGTGGTCAGTGTTTCTTTCATGGATGTGCTTTGTTTCTGAGTCCGGAGCAAATTCTGGTTCTAATGCAAAGTGTTGCTTCTTGGGGCGGTCAGCATCCTTGCTGATTCTGTCACAGACTTAAGAAGATTACCCTGGACTCCTTTTGAGTATCACTGACGTCCCGTGTACTGTGGGTCCCCGGAAATTGTGTGCTTATAGGTGAACAATGCATTCAGAGAGGGAGACAAAGAATGGTGCTGTGCTTCTTCTCGTGGCCTTGCTTCCCTGTCCCATCAAATACTACTCACAAAACCGAGACTCAGAGGGAAAATTATCAAGAATTTCAAGAAGGCTACCATGGAGCATTCAACCAAGCATGGGGCCCTTCTGCACATGGGGCCCTGTGAGACTGCAGAGGGTGCCTACCCGTGATGCTGTTCCTGACCAGGACCGTACGCAGTGTAGTTGTCAAGGGTGGTTGGAGAACCAAGTTTAATGGGAGGTCATACAAACTTCCTTTAAAACCTAACATGCTAGATTCCTAAAAACCATCATGTTTGCTAAAGAACTGCTTTTAGCAAATTAGCAAATTCTTGAGATAGTTTTACGTGACATTTTTAACGTAACTGCTCTGATTTCAATTCAAATGGCATAATAGCAATATATTATTTCATTTTGTTTGTTTATAGATATTTTGTTTCTAGGAGTTTTACCAAACTTTTGGGCTGCAGCCAGATAAGAGCTATACTTGGGCTGACTCCCAGTTCTGAAGATTGTGGACCCAAGCCCAAATTTCAAGGTCAAGGACTAGGAACTGTTTGGCTGCTGGAACTATTAGAATTGAAGAGGGCCCCAGTGACCTCAACGTTGAAGAGAGAAATTTTTAAGTCCATTGATTTGTAGCACCTCATTTCCTACCATTTTGAGTTTTCACAAGGGGAATCCATTAGATTTTTCGGATGAAAAAAAAATATCCACTGCATGTAGAAGCTGATCTTTTAAAACCTCTGGTTAAATAGGAAAGAGATAAAGCCAGGACATTAAGGGTCAAAGGAAGATTCAATGGTCTAGATCTACTAAAGGAAATCTGGCTGTAGAATAACAATCTAGAGAAAACAGTAGATCGTCATCAGCCTGTATGTTCTGCAAACGACTGAAGAGTTAAGGCCAGTTCCGTGACTGCGAGAGCCAGACTGTCTTGTATTTCATTAGTGTTTGTCACAGCAGTTATCCCTCTTGAGTTATTTAGTCATCTTCTCTCATTTGGCTTAAGACTTTAAGGAAAAATGACCATACTGTTCCCAGTATCTCTGAAAAATATCACCCAACAATATAAAGGGTGAGACTAAAAATTCAGGTGGATAAGAATGATCACAGAGAAGGCACAGATGCGGGCAATGACAAAGCCAAAAGTAAATCCTGAGTTTCCTGCCCACTGAACCTACGCTCTGCATTCACATTCATTTTGGTCTGTGTGTTAGATGATTTTCTCTGTGGTCTTAAATGGTTTTTTACAAGGTCTGCAGAGTTTCAGCATGCTGTTACATATGTTTTCGTAATGCTGATGTTAAGTTTTGCATGTGTTTTATTTTATTCCCCTAGTAGTCTTAAAAGTAGGACAAGAATTATTTAAAGGGGAAAAGAGATTATTATTTCAGTTTAAGAGTCCCAGTAGAATGGCGAAAACTTGGAAAGTGCAAAGAGTTCTAGATTCCTATTAAGCGTGACTCAAAAATCACCCTCCGTTTTTATGCTATCTCTATCTATGGTTTTACTTCTTGCTAGTGGGTTTTTTTTTTTTTTGACTTGCACAGCAGCTAATCCTCATAAAGGAAAAGCCACACATGAAATTTAAACTCCAACACTTTGGCTACAATTCCTATAGGGAAACATCTTCCCCTTCTCCATGACTCTGCTAAATTGACTACATGGAAGAAAGTCAAAGTTATCCCTTCAATATTCACCTTTGGATAGAGTCCAAGCACTAACTAAAAATATACATAGAAAATCATGTGTGATCAGACATAAGATTATCTGGAATATGCTTTTGTGGTTTTTAGAAGCAACACTTCATGGAAGGAAACATACTATGGGTCGGGGGAGGAGAGGATTCTGACAACAACACGTCTAAATGTAGTTACTTACATGACTCTAGTAAATAACAAGGCATGCACAGCCTGTACATTCATACAAAATTCCAAAGAAAACCTATGAACAGAACTAGATTCTATATTTCATTTTATGCAAAAAAGGGGTCAGATATTTGAAGGCTACTCAAATTTTCCTCCCAAATAGAAATACAAAATCAGAACTATATGTATTTTTATTCTACTTTCTTCCCAAAGAAAAATAAACAATAAGAATCTTATTTTTAAAATAAAAATAAACAATAAGAATCCCCCTGGATAAAATATAAATGTTGAAATCTTCTCCTCAATTTCTAAGCAGAGAAAGACAAAAGTTTATGGACAAAAGGCCTACAGAACTCCTTTTTTGGTGTAAGTCATTAAACCCTAAAATGTTCAAGTCTGAAAAAATCAAGATTGGTGAATTTTACATTTTTTTTTTAACTTAAAGCTCTAGGGTATCTCCAAGGCCATACTGTATTTAGAACAAAGGGAACAAAGGGAAGACCGTGGAATGGGCTGCCACCTCACTACTCCCATTTCAACCGCCTAAGCGTCCCTTTTCATCAGTATTAACTGCTGCTGCTGCTGCTGCTGCTAAGTCACTTTTAGTCATGTCCAACTCTGAGTGACCCCATGGACGACAGCCTACCAGGCCCCTTCATCCATGGGATTTTCCAGGCAAGGTACAGAGTGGGGTACCATTGCCTTCACTGCAGCATTATCTGGGAATCTGTAAAAAATTATGTTAGAAGAAAGAATTTTGCTGCTAAGAAAACTGAAAACTATTAATATAATAAATGCATCCTCATTTTTTGGTAAATAAATTGAGACCAAGAGAGGTGAAAATGACTGTTCATTTTCATACAGCCTACCAGGCCCCTTCATCCATGGGATTTTCCAGGCAAGAGTACAGAGTGGGGTACCATTGCCTTCACTGCAGCATTATCTGGGAATCTGTAAAAAATTATGTTAGAAGAAAGAATTTTGCTGCTAAGAAAACTGAAAACTATTAATATAATAAATGCATCCTCATTTTTTGGTAAATAAATTGAGACCAAGAGAGGTGAAAATGACTGTTTATTTTCATTCTGTTCAGTTCAGTCAGTCTTGTCTGACTCTTTGCAACCCCACGGACTGAAGCATATCAGGCTTACCTGTCCACCATCAACGCCTGGAGCTTGCTCAAACTCTTGTCCATCGAGTCTGTGATGCCATCCAACCATCTCATCCTCTGCCATCCCCTTCTCCTCCTGCTGCCAATCCCTCCCAGCATCAGGCTCTTTTCAAATGAGTCAGTTCGCATCATGTGGCCAAAGTATTGGAGCTTCAGCTTCAGCATGAGTCCTTCCAGTAAATATTCAGAACTGATTTCTTTTAGGATTGACTAGTTGGATCTCCTTGAAGTCCAAGGGACTCTCAAGAGTCTTCTCCAACCCACAGATCAAAAGCATAAATTCTTCAGTGCTCAGCTTTTTTTATAGTTCAACTCTCAAATTCACACATGACAACTGATAAAACCATAACTGTGACTAGGCGGACCTTCGTCAAAAAAGTAATGTCCCTGATTTTTAATATGCTATCTAGGTTGCTCATAGCATTTCTTCTAAGAAGCAAGCACCTTTTAATTTCATGGCTGCAATCACCATCTGCAATGATTTTGGGGCCCCCCAAAAACTCTCACTGTTTCCATTGTTTCCCCATCTATTTGCCATGAAGTGATGGACCGGATGCCATGATCTTTGTTTTTTGAGTGTTGAGTTTTAAGACAACTTTTTCACTCTCCTCTTTCACTTTCATCAAGAGGCTTTTCAGTTATTCTTTGCTTTCTGCCATAAGGGTGGTGTCATCTGCATATCTGATGTTATTGATATTTCTCCCAGCAATCTTGATCCCAGCTTGCACTTCATTCAGTCCAGCATTTCGCATGATGTACTTTGCACAAAAGTTAAATAAGCAGGGTGACAGTATACAGCCTTGATGCACTCCTTTCCTAATTTAGAACCAGTCTGTTGTTCCATGTCCAGTTCTAACTATTGCTTCTTGACCTGCATACAGATTTCTCAGTTCCATTACTCAACATATTACTGTAGATAAGTCTAGAAGCTTTAATGACCCACCAGCAACAGTATTTATACACATAAACTTGTGGTGTCTGAAAAGCTATTGTCCAATTTCATGCACTGCTTCTTCCTTCCTAATGTTCCATCTGCTAATTTCTCTGCTAGTTGTCTTCCCGGTATCAAGTATCCCCTCCTCTTTAGTAACCAAACCCTAAGTTTATTCCAAAACGTAATATGCCCAGTTCAGGCACTACGTTACACAACCTCTTTTCCTCATAGGGGTGACTATGCTACTGAGGTCTGGCCTGTCAGACGAAAGCAGAATTATCATGTGAAACAGCTAAAAAGTCTCCTTCTAAAGAGATTCAACTCAGCTTAGAGGCGGGCCTTATTTCCCTTCCCCTCTCTCTTCCAGTGGCAGGCTGGGATGCAGAGTCGATTGTTGTCTATAGTAGCAGGACAGACACAAAAGATGCTTTAATTTCAGATGATGTCTTGAAACCTGTACCTCAGCCTGCTTTTATTTAGGAAAGTAAGTGTTTCCGTGTTGAAGCCACGTAACGGTCTCCACACACACCACATGCCTTATCTCTACTTGTGTTTTCCAGAAAACAACTGGTCTCTTGTTTTACATTCATTATGAATACAAATGACTTCTCTGTTTCATTCCTTCAGAGTCTCAGACCTTGCAAGATAACCAAGTAATATTCTCAACAATGACTGACAGTTAATATTTCCCCTTCCCATTTACCAAGGACACTCAGCATTTTAATGTATAGCCATTCCATTTAGTAGGGTTCATAATTTTGAACAGAATGTAACTAGATGGACATTTTTATGGTGGGGGTGCTGTTTATTTTCCCCTTGGACTTTACCGTGCACACAGCCACCTGCTAAGAATTCTCAGTTTAAAACACAGGCTCTAGGAAAACCCAATTGCTTCCCATTGAAACTGTTGGAAAACTTTTGTTCAGGGCAGTTAATGAAAGTGAATTCTTTTACTGTTTCTAGGGCCTATTTAAAATTTGGAAAAAATTTGTACTTTCAAAACTTGAAATAGACACACAAAAACTCTTAAAGCCACTGAATTTGTCAATAAATAAATATAATGTGCACCAAACATACCTCTGACTTGAGACTCCTTGAGCTAAAAAACATAAGGGCTCACCATCCTTTAAGGAGGGGATGGGACCACTTCTTCACTTCTCCTTTGTGTTAGTGGGCAGAAGAAAACTGGGACCTCAGTGTTCTGCTGAATTCATTCTTCTTTCCCTCCACACAGAGCACCTGCTTGTAAGAGTAAGAAAGACATATTATGTATGTGCCAATAGAAAATAAAGGAAAAGGAAAAACTAAACTAGTATGGGATGTAACTACATCCCACATTAGCTTTTTAAAAAAGAAAAATTTTAAGTTGCTATCTTTTACTTTATTTATTTAGGACATTTTTATTTGGGCATGCTGCCTTGCATGTGGGATCTTAGTTCCCCAACCCAGGATGGAGCCTGTCCCCCCAACAGTGGAAGTTCAGAGTCATTACTAATGGCCTAGCAAGGAAGCCCCTGACACTGGCTTTTTCGAGCTATATGAACCTTTTTACTTCAATGACCTTTACTGCTTCACATCATTCTGGGGGCAGATCACTGAAAATAAGAAGTAAAGAAATGTTCCAGCTACCAGCACTTAGTCCTTTCTGGGTCTCACGTCAAAGTGAGTCTGTCACCTTATGAAAGAAATGCTGACCCTTAAAAAAGGAAGAATAACTTCCAGTTACTCTTTCATTCTCTGGTTATTAGTTGGTGTCTAAGTAGCCCAACTTAAGTTCTTAGTGAAGAAGAACTAAAGAGCCTCTTGATGAAAGTGAAAGAGGAGAGTGAAAAAGTTGGCTTAAAGCTCAACATTCAGAAAACTAAGATCATGGCATCCTGTCCCATCACTTCATGGCAAGTAGATGGGGAAACAATGGAAACAATGGCTGACTTTATTTTTCTGGGCTCCAAAAATCACTGCAGATGGTGATTGCAGGCATGAAATTAAAAGATGCTTACTTCTTGGAAGGAAAGTTATGACCAACCTAGAAAGCATATTAAAAAGCAGAGACACTACTTTGTCAACAAAGGTCCATCTAGTCAAGGCTATGGTTTTTCCAGTGGTCATGTATGGATGTGAGAGTTAGACTATAAAGAAAGCTGAGCACCGAAGAATTGACATTTTTGAACTGTGGTGTTGGAGAAGACTCTTGAGAGTCCCTTGGACTACAAGGAGATCCAACCAGTCTCCTAAAGGAAATAGTCCTGGGTGTTCATTGGAAGGACTAATGTTGACGCTGAAACTCCAATACTCTGGCCACCTGATGTGAAGAGGTGACTCACTGGGAAAGACCCTGATGCTGGGAAAGATTGAGAGCAGGAGGAGAAGGGGATGACAGAGGATGAGATGACTGGATGGCATCACCAATTCAATGGACATGGGTTTGGGTGGACTCCGGGAGTTAGTGATGGACAGGGAGGCCTGGAGTGCTGCAGTTCATGGGGTCGTAAAGAGTCAGACATGACTGAGTGACTTAGTTGAACTGAAGTAGCCCAAACAGGGCTTGTGGAACACGTGCTGTAAAAGGAGAGGTAGATAAAGATATTAAAATGTTCACATAATTTATCATAATATACACTTATTATATGTACATATATTCAACCATATATAATTTGCGTGAATGTAAATATAGAAATTATAATACTTAATATTTGTTTTTTCTTTTTTATTCTAAGCTCCTTCAGGACAGAGAACTGATGACAGCTTTCTTTGTGCCCCTTACACAGCACAATGCCTGGCACCTACTCACAGCAAGTTGCCATCGTAAACTCCATGCGTTTTAATCCCTCCGTAGGGATTGTATCAGTTTTGTACTAAAGCTGAGTTTTCGGTTTATGCTGCATGTTACATTTACCGCAGGAAACCAAGAAACACAATCTAATCATCCAAGAGCCAACAATTCCTATTGTGCTCCAGGTGTGAAAGATTATTGACTCTGCCCGTCAATATTCTTCAAAGTGAAAGTGAAAGGCACTTACTAGTGTCTGACTCTTTGCAACCCCATGGACTGTAGCCTGCCAGGTTCCTCAGTCCATGAAATCCTTCAGGCCAGAGTACTGGACTGGGTGATTTCTGTGGCCAAGACCTGCAGTGAATTCGGAGTTGGAAAAAACACAAATTTACTTCTTCAGATAATATTTATTAAGTACTTTATTTCAAGCAAATCTGATGTTAAGAATGAAGAGTATATCTATGTTTCTGCCTTCCAGAACATACATACCAGTGGAAGGTATTACAGCATATGAATGTGTGTGTGTGTTGTGTGTATGTGTCTATGAGAGAGAGAGAGAGATGCACAGACAGGGCAATATTTGAGTAAAAAATGGAGAGAAATTGGGAGGGGAAATTTAATATTGAAAATACAAACCTTCCCAATAAGATGCTCAATTTCACTAGAATTCAGAGAAATGAGTATTAAAACCATGAGATAACCATTACATTGGCAAAGACATTAATGGGTTGACAATAGCAGATGTTACCAAGGATGTGAAGAATAGAAACTTTAATACATTGCCCATCTGAGTACATATTAGTGTAACTATATTCACCTTTGCTGACAAAGGTCTATATTGTCAAAATTATGGTTTTCCAGTAGAGTAGATGTGAGAGCTAAACCATAAAGAAGGCTGAGAGCCAAATAATTGATGTTTTCAAACTACAGTGCTAGAGAAGACTCTTGAGAGTCCCTTGGGCAGCAAGGAGATCAACCAGTCAATCCTAAAGGAAATCAACCCTGAATGTTCATTGGAAGGACTGAAGCTGAAGCCAATACTCTGGGTAATTGACGCAAAGAGCCTCACTGGGAAAGAGTGAGGACAGGAGGAGAATGGGGAGACAGAGGATGAGATGTCTGCATGGCATTGACTCAATGGACATGAGTTTGAGCAAACATCAGGAGATAGTGAAAAACAGGGAAGCCTGGCGTGCTGCCATTCATGGGGTCGCAAAGAGTTGGACATGACTGAGCGACTGAACAAAGAACAACTTTCAAGAACAATCTGACAATATCTAAAAGAATTAAAAGTATACATTCTTTAACCAAAATAAAAACCATATATCTTTCAACAGGAGACTGAAATAAAAATACTAATCAGAAATGTAAATGAACGGACTGGGATTATATTTGCCAACGTGGATGAATCTTTCAAACATAATGTTTAATGGAAAAAGGCAAATTACAGAAAAAGATGTGCAGAATATGCCTTATATAAAGTTTATAAACATTTGAGTTGATACTATGCACTAATTTTATGAAGAAATTCTTGAGAATAAGAAGCATGTGATTTAGGACAGAGACTACTTTTCAAGGTGCTGGGAAGATGATTTGGGGAGGTAATATAGACAGGTTTCAAATTTATGGATCATGTTTTATTTCTTACGCTGCATAATGGATCTTGAGAGTTCTTTGTGTTATTACCATATCTTTCTGTGTATCTTGCTAATTTTTTCAACTTTACCCCTAGTATGGCATGCACATCAGAGACTTCCTGCAATGGTCTAATAGTGACAAACTGGCTGATTTTCAGGAAATTCCCACCCTGCATGACAAACCTCTTGATTATTCAAGAAAAATGGCTTTTTACTGGATATTCTGAAATTTCCAGGGAATGACAAGAAACTTCCAAGAACTGCCACTCTGAGAACTGAATGAGGCTTTTGGATGTAAGAATATATCTGAGAAGTGTCTAAGAGATGGTCCACTTCCTGACCACAGGTGTATCTAGGCAAGGTATTGACTTTGATGATGCACACTGGTGTTCTGCCTGTAAACTGGCAAAGATATTGTTAAACCTATTTAGGAACTTGACATAGGTGCAATTATTCTATTTCCTGACAAAATAACGATGATGGATGGTTCTGAGGCTTCCCTAGAGTGCTTCGGAGTCTCTAGCAACGCAGCTTTCACTATTGCAGAATGCTCCTCACTGCCCCACTCCCAGATCAATACAAACTCCAGCCTTGGATTTCACATTAGGTGGCCCCTGGCAGCCCCTTTCAGGCTCGCAGGCTCCCTTTTATGTACATACATACAGTCATGTGGTTTTCTGAGTGGTGTCTCCCTTTAAGGACAGAGCCGGGCTTCCATTAGTTTGCAAACTAACCTAACTGTATCCTCAGCTGAAATTCCCATGCCTGGGTGAGTCACACTGAAGATCCTCCTGAAGCCAATCTGAGCTGCTTTCCTCATGCTTAAGCCACAGAAAAACTAAGGGCTTACCATTTGGAATCCAATCTGCACTTTAGATGCATCCACTGGACCTATGGGTCGTTGATCAGCTGAACGTTTATCACAGTGCTCTCTTCTCTTAATTAGAAACTATTGAAATCCACCCAAGAATTATAACTGGAAACAGGAGCTTGGAGTTAAAATAAAAATCAGAATTTCTGTGCTTTTCAGTGAGGGAGGCCAGGCAGGGACATTAGAGCCACTTAGAAAGCGCTAAATAAATCATGTCGCCTCCTCTGGTGCAGAGGGACCCAGCACTTCCTCTGCAAGGCCCAGCTGATGGGCCTCCATAAAAATCTTAGCAGGCATTCAGGTCCCTGCAGGAACTGTGCTAGGATGAAATCATGGAGGCTCTGAGGACAGCACCTCCCTCTCTCTACATTCCCATGGCAACAATCTCACAGGAACAAAGAGATGTCTAGGGTCTGAGATTTCTCTTAGACTGCCTCCTGGGATAGACATGCCTTATTAAATTTCAAAGATTCAAGTACTGGGACTCAAGGGAGAGAGTTGGCTCTTCCATTGTGTCAGAGTACAGAAGTGAGCCATTTTCCCCTTACTGGGCAACAAATCTTGGCCAATTGGTGGAATTTATTGGTTGGCATATTTTGCATAATTCTTCACATGAGTAGGGTTTCTCAGGAATGGAGTGACTTATCTCTGAAATTCAAGCATTCTCTGGTACTGTAGTAATTCAAGCAGAGGACAGGTGTCTAATATGCAACAGTGATACAGGCAAACAAAACAAACAGCCAAAAAGCCAAAACAGACTACACTGAGTGAGGTCCCTAACACTGAGAATTTATCTAGATTCCCCACAAAGCATGAGTTGAATCTATCAGGACTCATGACTGATAGTGGTATCCATTCATGCAGACCAATTCTAGAAGAAATAAACTGGATATATGAAAAGTCTTCAGAACTAAAAAAAGTACTGTAGGTTACATAGAAAAGTAGGGGATACAGAACAGGGGCTTGTGGAAACTGGTTTTATCTCTATTACTAGGTGTCTAAGTCACTTTGAACTCATTACTTGAATACTCAAGCCTTGGTGGTCTCATGCTGTATAACATTAGGAGACGGAAGATGCTTTCAAATGCTCCTCCTTACTCTTAGAATCCAGGACTCACATCCTTGACAAGACTGATGAGAGAGCTATAAAACTGCGTCATGAAGAGAAGTTCAGTCTTTCCAGTTTCTGAAGATAAGCCTCAACTAAAGAAGGTTTGAGGTAGAGGAAAATAATAAATGAAGTGACAAATTTTTCCTTAAAAAGAAGAATATGGTGACAACTCCAAAACCTTGACTTTTTGGGTTTGGAGTTTCCCGAACAAAAAAAAATGGTCCCACGACCGTCAGTTCTAGCTTCTTGTATTTCCTCTTCCTATTTGTTCTTGAGTTGATGCTTTTGAACTGTGGTGTTGGAGAAGACTCTTGAGAGTCTCGTGGACTGCAAGGAGATCAAACAAGTCAATCCTAAAGGAAATCAGTCCTGAATATTCATTGGAAGGACTGATGCTGAAGCTGAAGCTCCAATACTTTGGCCACCTGATGCGAAGAACTGACTCATTGGAAAAGAGCCTGATGCTGGGAAAGATTGAAGACAGGAGGAGAAGGGAGGACAGAGGATCAGGTGGTTGGAGGGCATCACCAACTCAATGGACATAAGTTTGAGCAAGCTCCAGGAGTTAGTGATGGACAGGGAAGCCTGGAGTGCCACAGTCCATCGGGTCACAAAGAGTCGGACATGATGGAGCAACTGAACTGATTTGTGTTCTTGACAGAAACAAGATTTTCTGGAGAGGGAGGGCGGTAGACACACAAGTGAGTAACTGTCAGTTAGTGAACTCTTCTCATCCTTATTTTAGCCTGTGTAACAGAACAGATCAAGACACTGGATCCTGAGGATGAATTGCCCAACCAGAGATTCTGACATTCATTCCTCATGTCTTCATAATCCGTTATCCAACACAAGAGCAGAGAATTGCTGACAGCAGTCAAGTAGGGTCGGGACACCTGGTGTTGCTCCTGTGTGATCAAACCTTCCTTCCAAGGGTAAGCACCTTTCATACTTTTCTCTAAAGGCCAAAGAACTATTTCTGAGTCCACAGTTCTAGCAGGGGCATACTGCTGCTGCTGCTGCTGAGTCGCTTCAGTCGTATCCGACTCTGTGCGACCCCATAGACGGCAGCCCACCAGGCTCCCCTGTCCCTGGGATTCTCCAGGGCACACTGGTTGAGTTTAATTACCTCTCTAGAAAGAAGTTGTAGTCAAAGAATAAAATGTCTCTGCCAGTGTTACAATGTCACAAAAGCCCAGAATCGTTAAAAGTTCAAGAAGGGTCACTTTCTGGTCACACAGGATACATATGAAATTGGCTTCATTTTGTATCATCAAAACCTAAGATAAGAAACTCAAAGATGAAATATGTGAAGCATGTTTGACAAATGAAAGTTTTATATTTCTAGTACCGTCAATATATTTTGTCATTATTGAACTTAATACCACACGTGATATCTGAAATGGGAAACTGAGCCAATTCAGTACTGTCATTTTTATTTTATAATTAGGAATGGTGTATAATATATGGACATTTGTGTCTTTTTTTTAAGAGCCTGTAATTTTGAGCCAAACACAACCCCCAATTAGTACAGATTTGAGTTAACCCAGCAGCTTGTGAGTGAAGGAGGAAAAACTCAATGTCAAATGCCATTTCTTAATTTAACAAACATGAAATGTTTCTCCCCTGCGGTGGTGATCTCTGGGATTTCCTGGTACTTACATTTCACCTCAAAGAATTTCCACACTCCACACAAAAACCAGCATTACCTTTAACATTGCCAATATGATAAACCTTCTCTCTGGAAACTCTAGCTAGCTTTAGAAATCTAAATATCTTCCAACATATTCATCTTTGAAGTAATGGGAAAAGACATAAATCATCAAGCAATGAACACATACTATTTTTCATTTGCAATAAGTTTTTGAGAGCAAATATTGTAGGCAAACTCTTTAAAACAACTCAATTTAACTCACAAAAATGTTCCTTATCATCCATTTTTTAAGTTTAGAAAAGACAATACCATTCAAAATTCTTTCATTTTCGTTTATGTAGCTTTATTTAGAGAAGGAAATGGCAATCCACTCTAGTACCGCTGCCTGGAAAATCCCATGGACAGAGGAGCCTGGTAGGCTAAAGTCCATGAGGTCACAATTAGTCAGCCATGACTGAGCGACTTCACTTAGCTACATAGTCTCACTGTATATATTTAAGATGCCCTTTGCTCTTTTTCCTCTCTTCCTTTCCTAAATGCTCGTCCTGGGTAGCAGTGGAGATGCTTATTTTACATCTTCTCCTCCCATTGAAACGCTTACTCCCCTCAACCTAAGGGAATAAGAGAAATTTCATTCACTGGAGATTGATCTTCAGCAGGGAGAGAGATTAAACAGAGGGTTATTACTCAATAAGGGAAGATTCCTTTCGTCGGTCATCAAAAACAAAACAAACCCTAAAACCATGCCTGAGTGAGCCAGTCAAAGTTCCATGAACTGAGACAGTTGTTTAGTTTTGTTTTTAATAAGCCTCAGCCTCTTCAAAGCGGGCTGATGTGCCAGAGGACTGAATCTTTCCACATCTCTCTCTGCCATCCATAAAAACTACATGAGGCCAGGCCCCAGGTGGACTTCTTTTCTCCCACAGAGACGCCAAGGAGAACTCCAAAGTTCAAGGTCTAATCACGTGTTTATTAAAATGTACTGATTTCGTCAGAGTAGGAGGGAGGGGGAAGTGCACATGAGCAGACAAGCAAAGCCCCCTCGGTATGACAGGATTCAAAGGTCCTTCCAGGTAGTACAGTAAAGAAGGTCTAGTTTACGTTGCAAACCCTCACTCTACAGAGCATCTTCTGAATTCCGGGAGCGTGATCTTGTCATGATCTGTAAAAGCTATCCCACAGTTAATTCTGGAAGAAAGAGGACAGCTCCATCATCTGCTTCTCACACTCCTGTCCCACTTAGAACTGGAAGCCCGTGAGTGATCGATCAGTCTGGAATATGAAGGCTGACATTAGCAATTTCATGGGGCTATTTAGCAATAGTTACTTTTGGCCCCCTTTGCCATTTACAAATCTCCTAAGGGTTCTAGTGAGGGGCTTCCCAGGTGGCGCTAGTGGTAAAGAAACCACCTACCAATGCAGGTAAACATAGGTTCCATCCCTGGGTTGGGAAGATCCCCAAGAGGAGGGCAGAGCAACCCACCCCAGTATTCTTGCCTGGAGAACCCATGGACAGGGAGCCTGCCAGGCTGTTGATGTGCCAGAGGACTGAATCTTTCCACATCTCTCTCTGCCATCCATAAAAACTACATGAGGCCAGGCCCCAGGTGGACTTCTTTTCTCCCACAGAGACGCCAAGGAGAACTCCAAAGTTCAAGGTCTAATCACGTGTTTATTAAAATGTACTGATTTCGTCAGAGTAGGAGGGAGGGGGAAGTGCACATGAGCAGACAAGCAAAGCCCCCTCGGTATGACAGGATTCAAAGGTCCTTCCAGGTAGTACAGTAAAGAAGGTCTAGTTTACGTTGCAAACCCTCACTCTACAGAGCATCTTCTGAATTCCGGGAGCGTGATCTTGTCATGATCTGTAAAAGCTATCCCACAGTTAATTCTGGAAGAAAGAGGACAGCTCCATCATCTGCTTCTCACATTCCTGTCCCACTTAGAACTGGAAGCCCGTGAGTGATCGATCAGTCTGGAATATGAAGGCTGACATTAGCAATTTCATGGGGCTATTTAGCAATAGTTACTTTTGGCCCCCTTTGCCATTTACAAATCTCCTAAGGGTTCTAGTGAGGGGCTTCCCAGGTGGCGCTAGTGGTAAAGAAACCACCTACCAATGCAGGTAAACATAGGTTCCATCCCTGGGTTGGGAAGATCCCCAAGAGGAGGGCAGAGCAACCCACCCCAGTATTCTTGCCTGGAGAACCCATGGACAGGGAGCCTGCCAGGCTGCGGCCCATAGGGCTCCACAGAGTCAGACATGACTGAAGTGACAGAGCGTGCACACACAGTCGTTCTAGTGATTAATATAATATGCATGGCCAATAAGTGACAAAGAATGGAACTTGTGTTTTCTAGAAAGGTAAAGCATATACATCCTTTGATTCTTTGGTGGCTCCTGGAGGAAATTCTTTTCTGTACCTCAACCAGTTGTTAAGTCCAAGCAAATGAAACAATAAGACACTTTAGCCCCATCCTGTTCTCAGCTAATCTGAGATGCTCTGTCGCTGCTGATGTGTAACTGGTCTGAGGTTTAGAGGTACAGTTCAGTTCAGTTCAGTCGCTCAGTCGTGTCCGACTCTTTGCGACCCCATGAATCGCAGCACGCTAGGCCTCCCTGTCCATCACCAACTCCCAGAGTTCACTCAGACTCACATCCAGCGAGTCCGTGATGCCATCCAGCCATCTCATCCTCTGTCATCCCCTTCTCCTCCTGCCCACAATCCCTCCCAGCATCAGAGTCTTTCCCAGTGAGTCAACTCTTTGGATGAGGTGGTCAAAGTACTGGAGTTTCAGCTTTAGCATCAGTCCTTCCAAAGAAATCCCAGGGCTGATCTCCTTCAGAATGGACTGGTTGGATCTCCTTGCAGTCTAAGGGACTCTCAAAAGTCTTCTACAGTTGTCCCCAAAACCCTGATTTCAGAAGCCAGCGATTAAAAGTCTGTCTTTTATGTCTTCATGTCAGGAGGAGACCTGCACCCAAGAGTTAGGTCAAGGAACTTCCCTGGGGGTCCAGTGGCCAAGACTCTGTACTCTCAGTGCAGGAGGCCTGAGTTCAATCCCTGCTCAGGGAACTAGATCCCACATGCCTCAACCAAAACAGTTCAAGTGCCACAACTATGACCCAGGGCAGCCACATAAACAATAAAGAACTATTTTTAAAACAGAAGTCAGACCAAGGATGGTTGGTCACTTGGAGGATAAGTAGAAAGAAGGAATGCTTACCATTTTATACCTTGTGGAGAAGAAGAAGCCAAGGGCACATGTTACTCTAACTAAGAGAATTAGGTCCAGTAAAAGACCAGGTTGCTCTGGAGTTGTTAATCTCAGGGATAGAGAAAATACTTTTAACAGTTCAAGAAAAGAAGATGAAAGTGGTGCCCTGAAGCTTCCTAACAGGACTGCGGCTTCTGTGGATTTCAACAGCATTCCTAAAATCCCCCAGCACTACTTCCTGATTTGACCTTCCATGATTTGAGGCCTTCAAGTCACAAAACTAAACTAAAATCCCTAGAATACTTCAGAACAAGAGTATTTTTATCCTTCGGTCCATACTTTTCTGGCTTTTGTTGGCTTTAGCCTTATCCATAAAATATCTGGAATGCATTTTTGATCATCCATAATTTACTCTAAAGGTCTAGGGCTAAACCAACAGCAACTGCTCTTTGGGGAATCCTTTCATGCACTGGAGCCTGGAAAATTAAGAATCTCTTTAAATTAAAGTTAGTAAAACGAAGTTTCCCAAAGTAGTGGCTTTTAGGGCCTTCGATGGTCTTATTCATATGCTGGTACAAAATCCAAATTAGTATTACATACATAAAGTACAAGCATGAATTTATGAATAAATTTTATCTCAAATGTACAAGAATTATCAAATGTCCATTTCTTTTTTCCTCAAGCTGCAGCTTGATCGTCTAGTCCATAAAGCTTTATCATTCTTGTCCTCACTGTTTATTTCCCTCTGCTCACTACAGGATCACTCACTAGTCTACAGGTATTTAGGGGCTGGAAATGCGAAGCATGCCAGCTATTTTAAGTAGAAAGGGGCTTAATACAGAGACTGAGGATGTTCCCAGACTTGTAAGGGTTCACAGAATGGGCTTTAGGCTGAGGACGTAGGAGTCCCTCCACCAAAAGTTTCTAACTGGTCCATCAGAGGGAAAATTTACCTCTGCCACATTCAAAACACAGGGCCCCAAGGGAATTGCTAGGCTCCATACCTATCTGCGGAGCTGGAATTCAGATTCTTGGGAAACATTACGACCATTTCTTCAATGCCTCTTCGTACCTCAAAGTTAGTGACCAAACACTGCCACGGTGCTTCAGAAAAGCCCATTTTTACAACCTTGCTTCAAGCAAAAATAAGCAGTAATAGGAAGGCTCCTCTCCCACTTAGGCCTTACAAATTTCATGGAATGCCTCAATCTGGAAGAATCTAACTTACATCTAGAACTAGTGTTTAAACAGGCTAGGGGAGGTTGTTTTTACACTTCTACAGTCTCTAGCACAGAAAAGCACACTAACAGTGTACCAGAGGTGATGAGCTGCCAATTTGCCATAACAACCATAAACACGTTACTATTAACTACTGTCTTGTTCTCTACTCTCATATTTGTTTAATTTTTTGCAAATAAGACTATATGTCAAACTTCTAAATGCCTTATAATACGTAGAAAAACTCATGCTAAATAAATACATGTGAATTGATTGCTTCACCAAATAATGTGGTTTTTTTTTTCTTAAAAACATGTCTTTGAATATATTTGTTTAGATACTGGAATGACTTCTTCCCTTAATAAGTGAGGTCTTTTTAGCATAGTTTATTTGACTTTTGTTTGATGTCTGAAGATCTTGCAGTAAATTGAAGTCATCATTCTGAACATTTATATCATTGTGCAGAAAGAATGATAGAGGAGGCAGTTAGGGGAAGATTAAGACCAAGCTAATGCACACTGACTTCAAGCTGTGGCTATTTCAGTTCTAACTAAGAGAATTAGGTCCAGTAAAAGACCAGGTTGCTCTGGAGTTGTTAATCTCAGGGATAGAGAAGATACTTTTAACAGTTCAAGAAAAGAAGATGAAAGTGGTGCCCTGAAGCTTCCTAACAGGACTGCGGCTTCTGTGGATTTCAACAGCATTCCTAAAATCCCCCAGCACTACTTCCTGATTTGACCTTCCATGATTTGAGGCCTTCAAGTCACAAAACTAAACTAAAATCCCTAGAATACTTCAGAACAAGAGTATTTTTATCCTTCGGTCCATACTTTTCTGGCTTTTGTTGGCTTTAGCCTTATCCATAAAATATCTGGAATGCATTTTTGATCATCCATAATTTACTCTAAAGGTCTAGGGCTAAACCAACAGCAACTGCTCTTTGGGGAATCCTTTCATGCACTGGAGCCTGGAAAATTAAGAATCTCTTTAAATTAAAGTTAGTAAAACGAAGTTTCCCAAAGTAGTGGCTTTTAGGGCCTTCGATGGTCTTATTCATATGCTGGTACAAAATCCAAATTAGTATTACATACATAAAGTACAAGCATGAATTTATGAATAAATTTTATCTCAAATGTACAAAGAATTATCAAATGTCCATTTCTTTTTTCCTCAAGCTGCAGCTTGATCGTCTAGTCCATAAAGCTTTATCATTCTTGTCCTCACTGTTTATTTCCCTCTGCTCACTACAGGATCACTCACTAGTCTACAGGTATTTAGGGGCTGGAAATGCGAAGCATGCCAGCTATTTTAAGTAGAAAGGGGCTTAATACAGAGACTGAGGATGTTCCCAGACTTGTAAGGGTTCACAGAATGGGCTTTAGGCTGAGGACGTAGGAGTCCCTCCACCAAAAGTTTCTAACTGGTCCATCAGAGGGAAAATTTACCTCTGCCACATTCAAAACACAGGGCCCCAAGGGAATTGCTAGGCTCCATACCTATCTGCGGAGCTGGAATTCAGATTCTTGGGAAACATTACGACCATTTCTTCAATGCCTCTTCGTACCTCAAAGTTAGTGACCAAACACTGCCACGGTGCTTCAGAAAAGCCCATTTTTACAACCTTGCTTCAAGCAAAAATAAGCAGTAATAGGAAGGCTCCTCTCCCACTTAGGCCTTACAAATTTCATGGAATGCCTCAATCTGGAAGAATCTAACTTACATCTAGAACTAGTGTTTAAACAGGCTAGGGGAGGTTGTTTTTACACTTCTACAGTCTCTAGCACAGAAAAGCACACTAACAGTGTACCAGAGGTGATGAGCTGCCAATTTGCCATAACAACCATAAACACGTTACTATTAACTACTGTCTTGTTCTCTACTCTCATATTTGTTTAATTTTTTGCAAATAAGACTATATGTCAAACTTCTAAATGCCTTATAATACGTAGAAAAACTCATGCTAAATAAATACATGTGAATTGATTGCTTCACCAAATAATGTGGGTTTTTTTTTCTTAAAAACATGTCTTTGAATATATTTGTTTAGATACTGGAATGACTTCTTCCCTTAATAAGTGAGGTCTTTTTAGCATAGTTTATTTGACTTTTGTTTGATGTCTGAAGATCTTGCAGTAAATTGAAGTCATCATTCTGAACATTTATAATCATTGTGCAGAAAGAATGATAGAGGAGGCAGTTAGGGGAAGATTAAGACCAAGCTAATGCACACTGACTTCAAGCTGTGGCTATTTCAGGAAAAGCTCATTAATCCGAATCATCTTGCCATATTTTACCTTTCTACTAAAAGCTGAACAAATCTGGTTATTTTACATAAATGTGTGTGTGTGTGTGTGTGTGTATGTGTGTGTGTGTAAGTCGCTTCAGTTGGGTCCGACTCTTGGTGACCCCATGGACCGTTAGCCACCAGGCTCCTCTGTCCATGGGGATTCTCCAGGTGAGACTACTGGAGTGGGTTGTCATGCCCTCCTCCAGGGGATCTTCCCCGCCCAGGGATTGAACCCATGTCTCCTGTGGCTTCTGCATTGCCAGTGGATTCTTTACCGCTGAGCTACCTGGGAAGACCATAAATAAGTATTATTCTGGCTAATTTAAACTTAGGTTTGACATCTTAATACCAACTTCTAATATCAACTTATTAAACTTCTATTCCAGGGATTTTCCCTGATGCCCAAGTGGTGAAGACTCCATGCTTCTACTGAAGGGGGCATTGTTTCAATACCTGGTTAGGGAACTAAGATCCCACAGGCCATGAAGAGCAGTCAGTGAATAAATAAGCTCAAAGAACTCAAGAGAAGAATGGATGTATACAGTGAGAAACCAAACAAAGATTTTTTTTAAATATAAAGAACCAAACAGAGGTGAGGAATACAATAATTGAAATAAAAAATGTATTTAGAAAACCTCTTATTAGAGCATCAATTGTCTTGTCCAGCAAAAATTGTCCCAAAATTTTCTCTTGCATAAGTGAGTAGGCTGTCTATGGTGGTATTGTAAGAAATCCACGAACTGAAAAAGTCTGGGTCCTACAGAAAACCATACTATCAGAGACTTTTAAATTGGAAAGGATTCTTAGAGATCATTCTAACATGAATTCCAGAGAGTTACTGTGACTTATCTCAGGTCATACACCTGGTAAGTAAAAAAAAAAAAAACAACAACAACAACAACAACAAAAAACAGATCAAAACCCCATATTTTCCAATTAGCTCAAAGTTCTTTAACAACAAAATGGATTATGCATTTTTTTTCTTTTTTTATAGAACTGAGTTCTCACTTGTGGAAAAAGAAAATTGTTAAAGTCTGTATTCATATACTAATCTTCAGAAGATTCAAGGATAGCCCAATCCATTAACATACATATGAAAAAGTTTGACTTTTTTTCTTGAGATATTCCACAAAACATACACACACCCCACCACACACACACACACAGACACTATTAGTTGGCTGAAGTGCTTTCAATGTGGATGTTAACAAAGGTGATAAAGTGGACAGAAGGAAAACTCAAACTCCCTTCAGTTATGAGTTTCTATGAATGATAATCTATTCACATGTGATGCAGTCAACAAACTAGTTCTCATACTAACATACTGGAGTGGATTTCTAACATCTGCAATGACTTAAAAATTAGGATCATTTCGGAGCATCCAGTTCCCTGTTCAGTGGTATGAGCCCTCTAGAAAGGTTATCAACATTGTCCACTATGATGAGGGAACTGAGGAAATGAGGATCTTAAGCATCATGCTTTGGTAGTAAATGTTATGCTGGCAGGGCAAATTGTTTCCAGGAACTGAAATATCATACACTCAGCCCTTCTGGGAAGAAAGACCACACTGCAGCCTTGGGGAGGGGGCCAGAAGAAAGAGTCCACTAGTCGGTTCGTGGGAAATGTCGCAGGACCAGCAAAATGAGATCTTCCATTATCATCTTTCTAGTTCTTGGTGGGGTTTTTAATCTTGTTTTCATTGAATTTAGTAATTGGTCATATCTGCAAAGTTAGAGTCCATACTGATCAATGAAACAGAGAACAATAATCAGATGATCCAATGACCTATAGAAAAGCAATTCCTCCCAAATGCCTTCTCTGCTCTCTCTCAGCATAATGTCTAAAATAATGAATGTTAGCAGCATAATAAGGTCCTCCCTTTTCTCTCAGGAGAAATCTGAAAACCAATATGTATCCTAAGGCATTGTGCTTACTAAACAATATAAGGAAAAGACACTAAGAAAATGCCAACTATTCTGCCTCCATCAATTTGAGCTAATTTCCGGGATTCAAAAGACTGGTCCAGAATGAAAGAATTCTAAGGATCTCTTTTTTTAAAAAGATCTTGTTGAGTTCAAGGTCTCTGCTGCTCAGTGTTAACATTTACAACTAAGCTCACACACTCCCTTCATTAAAGAAACAAACAGGGACATATTAGGAGAAAACTGATATTCATGGTATAGTACATTAAGAAAAGAAAACGGGCCAACAAGCATTAACCAGGAAGATTCCTGGGAACAAGACCTTAGCTAAATTCGTAAGTAGTGTAGATGTGGGGAGCATTATGGGTTTTCATAAAGGAAAGATTACTTTTAAAAGCTATTGTACACTGTAAGTTGAGTGCTAGTTTCAACATCTTATGGGGGAGGAGAAGGGTGTTTTTTAGAAACACAGAAACTGGATCATCAGCTCAGTCATGTCTGACTCTTTGAAACCCCATGGACTGCAGCACGCCAGGCCTCCCTGTCTATTACCAACCCCCAGAGCTTACTCAAACTCATGTCCATGAGTCGGTGGTGCCATCCAACCATCTCCTCCTCTGTTGTCCCCTCCTTCTCCCACCTTCAGTCTTTCCCAGCATCAGGGTCTTTTCCGAGGAGTCAGTTCTTCGTATCAAGTGGCCAAAGTATTGGAGCCTCAGCTTCAACATCAGTCCTTCCAGTGAATAGTCAGGACTGATTTCCTTTAAGATGGACTGGTTGGATCTCCTTGCAGTCCAAGGGACTCTCAAGAATCTTCTCTGACACCACAGTTCAAAAGCATCAATTTTTCAGTGCTCAGCTTTCTTTATGGTCCAGCTCTCACATCTATCATCAGCTAATATCAATTGCACATTTATTAAAAACTTCATACAGATTATTTCATCCAATCCTTATACTAAATCTATGAAATAAGTACTATTTATAATAAAATGCACTATTTATTTTAACATGTATTATCTGCTATATATTATACTAATTAGTATTAATTAGTAATTAATTCTGGAGAAGGAAATGGTAACCTACTCTAGTATTCTTGCCTGGAGAATCCCATGGACAGAGAAGCCTGGTAGGCTACAGTCCATGGGGTCGCAAAGAGTCGGACACGACTGAGCGACTTCACACACACACACACAGTAATTAATTACTATATAAATGTACTCTTTGAGCCCTCAAAACAGCCCCATCAAGTAGACAGTAGTTTATCCCCATTTTATGGAAGAAAAAATGAAGCACAGACATGTTAAAATAACACCCAAAACATCAAGTAGAAGAGGCAGAATTTGAGCCCTGATATATAGCTCAGTTGGTAAAGAATCTGCCTGCAGTGCAGGAGACCCCGCTTCATATTCCTGATTCAGGAAGATCCACTGGAGAAGGGATAGGCTACCCACTCCAGGATTCTTGGGCTTCTCTTATGGCTTAGCTGGTAAAAAAAAAAAAAAAAAAAATCTGCCCGAAATGCAGGAAACTTGGGTTCAGTCTCTGGGTTGGGAATATCCCCTGGAGAAGGCTACCCACTCCAGTAATCTGGCCTGGAGAATTCTGTGGACTGGATAGTTCATAGAGTTGCAAAGAGTCGGACACAACTGAGCAACTTTCACCTTTACTCTCACATGGTAGCTGTTTTTCTTTCCCTTTTCCAGTACACTGATATTCATCACATCTTTAAGCATTCTTGTTCCAAAATCACTGCAGATGGTGACTGTATGAAAGTCAAAGACGTTTGCTCCTTGGAAGAAAAGCTATGACAAACCTAGAGAGCATATTAATAAGCAGAAACATCACTTTGCCTGCAAAGGTCTATATAGTCAAACCTATGGTTTTCTGTTGTCATGTACAGATGTGAGAGATGGACCATGAAGAAGGCTGAGTGCTGAAGAATCGATGCTTTTGAACTGTGGGGTTGGAGAAGACTCTTGAGAATCCAATGGACAGCAAGGAAATCAAACCTGTCAATCCCAAAGGAAATCAACCCTGAATGCTTACTGGAAGAACTGCTGCTGAAGCTGAAGCTCCAATCCTTTGGCCACCTGATATGAAGAGCTGACTCACTGGAAAAGACCCTGATTCTGGGAAAGACTGAGGGCAGGAGAAGAGGGTGAGATGATTGGATGGGATCACCAAATCAATGGGCATGAGTTTGAATTTGAGCAAACTCTGGGAGATAGTGAAGGACAGGGAAGCTTGGCGTGCTGTAGTCCATGGGGTCACAAAGAGTTGGACACAACTTAATGACTGAACAGCAACATGCATTCATTTATTTAACCTATATTTGTTGAGGGCCAGTTGGGAAAGCCTTGCTCTAAGAGCTAGGAAAACCTCAGTTACCAAGATTCTCTGTGCCTATGGAGGTTTCATTCTAGTTGAGTCATTTTAAGTCCCATCTGAGCTAAAACTTGAATGTACTAGCGGGGTCAGGCACATAGAAATTCAAGGAAAGAGTGGTCAGGTGAAGGCAAAGTTCACCAAAGTTCTAAGCCAGAAACATGGGTTTCAAAAAGAAAATGGCTGGATGGAACAGGTTAAGCTAAAGCTCTGAGATAGGATTGTAGTTAAGAAGTGGTTGTGCTAGTGGTAAAGAACCTGTCTGCCAGTGTAGGAGATGGAAGAGATGCAGGTTCAATTCCTGGGTCAGGAAATTCCCCTGGAGGAGGAGGGCATGGCAAACCACTCCAGTATTCTTGTCTGGAGAATCCCATGGACAGAGGAGCCTGGAGGGCTATAATCCATGGGGTCACAAACAGTTGGACACGACTGAAGCCAACTCAGTGTGCACATATAAGGCAAGACACAGGGTGCAAACTGCTGGCACAGAGAAGGACAAGGTCAGGGTGGCCATAGATGGCTGGTCATAGGAGCTTGTGAGACCACAGAAAACATAGTGTTTTTCACTCTGAGTAACATGGGAAGTGACTGCAAGATTTTGAACTGAAAAATGACATTGTTGAAGAGGAGGAAATTTTCCTCTACCTCTCTAGGTCTTTTGGATTGTTTAGAGTTAAACTGACAAGAGACAAATAACAGCAGATAATCAAACAAAAGTTGAATAATATTTATCCATGGGAGAGATGCAGAACTGAGTAAGTCACCAAAATGGAGGAAACCCTCAGCTTCCATAGCATCTTCAGCTAAAGACAAATGAGGATGTTGGTTTGAGACATCAAAGGGGATGAAAGTCATTGATGTGAAGAAGAAAAAAGCAAATATTTGATAAACACACATTTACTGGCTCCTGCAGAGACCATAGGACAACAGAGTGGAATTTTAACAAACAGACTTTGCTGGGTTCCTCTCTGTCTACACAGCCAGTTCATGCTATAGTGATCTTTGGCGATGCTCCTTTCCTGGAACTGCTGTTGACATTCTGTTAGGGAATTAAGGGAAAATCCTGTCTTCTGGGTCTTGTTATATTTAGTTCAAAAGACAATGTCTGCAATGCAAAAAGACATTGTGAGGTTGGCAAATTTTGGTCTGCTACAATCTGATGATATTTCTCCCACTGATCTGATCACTGAATTAAGAATAGACTGTATGGGGACAAGATAGAAGGATCAAGTTCCTGATAAACTCATACGTGAAAGGCTATAAGGAACCATGAATGAGAGAGAAGATCAGGAACTCAGGTTTGGATATACTGAGTTTGGGATGCTTGTTAGTTTTTCTTTTCTTTTTGTTCTTTTAAACTGGACGATAATTGCTTTACAGTGCTGTTGTACAGCATTAGTTTTTGTTGAACAGCAACATGAACCAGTTATATGTACACATAGATCCCCTCTTTCTTAGGTCTCCCACTTCAACCCCTCATCTCACCCCTCTAGGTCATCACAGAGTCCTGAGCTGGGCTTCCCTGTGTCATACAGCAGCTTCCCAGCAGCTACCTATTTTACACCTGATAGTATATATATGTCAATCCTACTCTTTCAATTCATCCCACCTTCTTCTTCCCCAAGTCCATTTTCTATGTCTGCCTCTCCATTCCTGCCCTGCAAATATGTTCATCTGTACTATTTTTCTAGATTCCATATATATATATATATATAAATTTATATTTGTTTTCCTCTTGCTGATTTACTTCACTTTGTATGACAGACTCTAGGTACATCCACATCACTAGAACTGACTCCATACTCCATTTCATTCCTTTTCATGGCTGAGTAATATTCCATTGCGTATATGCACCACAACTTCCTTATCCATGCTTGTTAGATTTCCAATAGGAAATGTCAAGTAGACAATTGATAGGACTTTGGGAGAGATATGCAGGGTGAAGATATAAAATGTGGAGGTCAAGCACATAGCTGGAATTGAAATACAAGTGGCTGGAGGAAATTGATAAGCTCCTGGATACAATTAAAGAGAAGGGCAAAGGACCAGTTCTGGCTTCTCCAACATTAAGAAGAACCAGTAAAGGAAACAGAGAAAGAACAAAGTCAAGAAAAAAATAAATGGGAGTTTGAAGTTCTGCAAGGTAAGTAAAGAATATACCCAAGAGGACTATTTTTTCCTTACTAAACTCCTGGTAAATAAGGCTTACTTATTCAATTGCTTTTCATTTATATCCAGTAGCTATTGGTACCACTGTGGTCGAGTTCACTGGTGAACTAGCAGCCAGCTGGCAGATCAGCTGGGGGCGGTACAGTGTAGGATTACTTGGACATCAGCTCTGCACCCCGTGGTCTCTCAGAGCTCCTGGGGCTAGCCATGACTGTTCTCCTACAGTGAAGAAAGGGAGGGAGTGCACAGGCATTTTGAAAATTTGGAACTGGAACACTGTTACAGAGCTACCTTCTACTGCTCAAGGCAAGTCACAAGATGAAGCTATCTTCAAGGTGTACAATATATCTCTTTGTGGGATGGAGCACAAATCACATTGCAAAGGGCATGGATGTAGAGAGGTACGAAAATTCGGGGATATTTTTGCAGTCACTCTCTATTCTAGTCTCTACCACTCTAAAACCCCAAGGTTCTTCTTCTTCTTCTTTTTTTTAGTTTTTGGCTGTGCCTAGTGACATTTGGATCTTAGTTCTCCAACCAGGAATAGAACCGAAGCTGGCTGCATTGGAAGCACTGAATCTTAACCACTAGACCACTGAGGGAAGCCTCTGAAACTTCCCAGGTTCTATCAGGAAATTCCCCCTCAAATATCCGGGAACTGTACCTGGATTGTGATGCCCTCCTTATCTCGGAACTTCTAAGCACTGTGAGATGCAAGGAATTTCTATCTTTCCAGCTCAGCCCTTAGCCTTCTCTGATTCCCAATATTCATGAAAAGTTGTATAGGGGAACACTGGCATATGGTAACAACTGGCTGTGTTTTTAAGGCTTCTCCAGATTTCAGTCTGTTGTTTCCATTCTACACAGCTTTGCAATTTTATGACGGTTTCTCTTTCCTCTCAAAGAATCCACCAACATTCAGCTCAGTTCAGTCACTCAGGCGTGTCAGACTCTTTGCTATCTCATGGACTGCAGCATGCCAGGCTTCCCTGTCCATCAGCAACTCCCAGAGCTTGCTCAAACTCATGTCCATCTAGTCCATGATGCCATCCAACCATCTCATCCTCTGTTGTCCCCTTCTCCAACTGCCTTAATCTTTCCCAGCATCAGGGTCTTTTCCAATGAGTCAGTTCTTCGCATCAGGTGGCCAAAGTATTGGAGCTTCAGCTTTAGCATCAGTCCTTCCAATGAATATTCAAGACTGATTTCCTTTAGGATGGACTGCTTTGATCTCCTTGCAGTACAAGGGACTCTCAAGAGTCTTCTCCAGCACCACAGTCCAAAGGCATCAATTCTTCTGCACTCAACTTTCTCTATGCTCCAGTTCTCACATGCATATATGACTACTGGAATAACCATATCTTTGACCATACAGACCTTTGTCAGCAAAGTAATGTCTCTGCTTTTTAATATGCTGTCTAGGTTGATCATAGCTTTTCTTCCAAGTGTCTTTGAATTTCATGGCTGCAGTCACCATCTGCAGTGATTTTGGAGCCTCCCCAAAATAAAGTCTGTCACTGTTTCCATTGTTTCCCCATCTATTTGCCATGAAGCAATGGGACCAGATGCCATGATGTTAGTTTTTTGAATGTTGAGTTTTAAGCCAACTTTTTCACTCTCCTCTTTCACTTTCATCAAGAGACTCTTTAATTCCTCTTCAACTTCTGTCATGAGGGTGGTTTCATTTGAATATCTGAGGTTACTGATATTTCTCCCAACAATCTTGAGTTCAGCTTGTGCTTCATCCAACCAGGCATTTCACATGATGTACTCTGCAACCAGTCCATTCTGAAGAAGATCAGCCCTGGGTGTTCATTGGAAGGAATGATGCTAAAGCTCAAACTCCAGTACTTTGGCCACCTCATGCAAAGAGTTGACTCATTGAAAAAGACTCTGATGCTGGGAGGAATTGGGAGCAGGAGGAAAAGGGGACAACAGAGGATGAGATGGCTGGATGGCATCATTGACTCAATGGACGTGAGACTGAGTGAACTCTGGGAGTTGGTGATGGACAGGGAGGCCTGGCGTGCTGTGATTCATGGGGTCGCAAGGAGTTGGACACGACTGAGCGACTGAATTGACTGACTCACTCTGCATATAAGTTAAACAAACAGCCTTGACATACTCCTTTCCCAATTTGGAACCAGTCTGTTGTTCCATGTCTGGTTCTAACTGTTGCTTCTTGACCTGCACACAGATTTCTCAGGAGGCAGGTAAGGTGGTCTGGTATTACCATCTCTTGAAGAATTTCCCACAGTTTGTTGTGATCCACACAAAGGCTTTGGCATAGTCAATGAAGCAGAAGTATATGTTTTTCTGGAACTCTCTTGCTTTTTCTAGGATCCAACAGATGTTGGCAATTTGATCTCCAGTTCCTCTGCCTTTTCTAAATCCAGCCTGAACATCTGGAAGTTCTTGGTTCACATACTGTTGAATCCTTGCTTGGAGAATTTTGAACATTACTTAGCTAGCATGTGAGATGAGTACAACTGTGAGGTAGTTTGAACATTCTTTGGCATTGTCTTTGGGATTGGAATGAAAACAGACCTTTTCCAGTTCTGTGGCCACTGTTGTTTTCCAAATTTCCTGACATGTTGAGTGCAGCACTTTCACACCATCATCTTTCAGGATTTGAATGCCATCACCTCCGCTAGCTTTGTTTGTACTGGATGCTTCTTCCTAAGGCCCACTTGACTTCATACTCCAGGATGTCTGGTTCTAGGTGAGTGATCACACCATTGTGGTCATCTGGTCATTATTATCTTTTCTGTATAGTTCTTCTGTGTATTCTTGAAACCTCTTCTTCATATCTTCTGCTTCTGTTAAGTCCATACTTTCTGTCCTTTATTGCGCCCATCTTTGTATGAAATGTTCCCTTGGTATCTCTAAGTTTATTGAAGAGATATCTAGTTTTTCCCATTCTATTGTTTTCCTCTATTTATTTTCATTGATCACTGAGGAAGGCTTTCTCATATCTCCTTGCTATTCTTTGGAACTCTGCATTCAAATGGGTATATCTTTCCTTTTCTCTTTTGCCTTTAGCTTCTCTTTTTGTCTCAGCTATTTGTAAGGCCTCTTCAGACAACCATTTTGTCTTTTTGCATTTCTTTTTTTCTTGGGGATGGTTTTGATTACTGCCTCCTATACAATGTCATGAACCTCTGTCCATAGTCCTTCAGGCACTCTATCAGATCTCATCCCTTGAGTCACTTTCACTGTATACTCGCAAGGAACTTGATTTGGGTCATACTTGAATGGTCTAGTGGCTTTCCCTACTTTCTTCAATATCAGTCTGAATTTGGCGATAAGGAGTTCATGATCTGAGCCACAGCCAGCTCCCAGTCTTGGTTTTTGTGACTGTACAAAGCTTCTCCATCTTGGCTGCAAAGAATATAATCAATCTGATTTTGGTGTTGACCATCTGGAGATGTCCATGTGTAGAGTCTTCCAACTCTTGTGTTGTTGGAAGAGGGTGTTTGCCATGACCAGTGTGTTCTATTGGCAAAACTCTGTTAGCCTTTGCCCTCTGTTAGCCTTCATTTTGTACTCCAAGGCCAAACTTGCCTGTTATTCCAGGTATTACTTGACTTCCTACTTTTGCATTCCAGTCCCTATGATGAAAAGAACATCAATTTTGTGTAAGTTCTAGAAGGTCTTGTAGGTCATCATAGAACCATTCTACTTCAGCTTCTTTGGCATTAGTGATTGGGGCCTAGACTTGGATTGCTGTGATATTGAATGGTTTGCCTTGGAAATGAGCAGAGATCATTCTGTCATTTTTGAGACTGCACCCAATTACTGCATTTCAGACTCTTTTGTTGACTATAAGGGCTACCTCATTTCTTCTAAGGGATTTTTGCCCACAGTAGTAGATATAATGGTCATTTGAATTAAATTCGCCCATTCTGGTCCATTTCAGTTTACTGATTCATAAAATGTCGATGTTCACTGTTGCCATTTCCTGTTTGACCACTACCAATTTACTTTGATTCATGGACCTAACATTCCAGGTTCCTAGGCAATACTGCTCTTTACAGCATCAGACTTAACTTCCATCACCAGTCACATCTACGACTGGGTGTTGTTTTGCTTTAGCTCTGTCTCCTCATTCTTTCTGAAATTATTTCTCCAGTCTTCTCCAGTAGCATATTGAGCACCTACCAATCTGGGGAGTTCATCTTTCACTGTCATATATTTTTCCCTTTTCATACTGTTCACGGGCTTCTCAAGGCAAGAAATCTGAAGCGGTTTGCCATTCCCTTCTCCAGGGGACTATGTGTTGTCAGAATTCTCCACCATGACCCATCCATCCTGGGTGGCCTACACAGCATGGCTCATAGTATCATTAGCTCTACAAGGCTATGGTCCATGTGATCAGTTTGGTTAGTTCTCTGCGATTGTAGTTTTCATTCTGTCTGCCCTCTGATGGAGAAGGATAACAGGCTTATGGAAGCTTACCTGAAGGGAGAGACTAACTGTGGGGGAAACTGAATCTTGTTCTGATGGGTGGCCATGCTCAGTAAATCTTTAATCCAATTTTCTGTTGATGGGCGGGGCTGTGTTCCCTCCTTTTTGTTTGGTTTCAGGTCAAACTTTCAGTTCAGTTCAGTCGCTTAGTGGTGCCTGACTCTTTGCGACCCCATGAACCACAGCACACCAGGCCTCCCTGTCCATCACCAACTCCCGGAGTTCACTCAGACTCAACGTCCATCGAGTCAGTGATGCCATCCAGCCATCTCGTCCTCGGTCGTCCCCTTTTCCTCCTGCCCCCAATCCCTCCCAGCATCAGAGTCTTTTCCAGTGAGTCAACTCTTTGCATGAGGTGGCCAAAGTACTGGAGTTTCAGCTTCAATATCAATTCTTCCAATGAACACCCAGGACTGATCTCCTTTAGAATGGACTGGTTGGATCTCCTTGCAGTCCAAGGGACTCTCAAGAGTCTTCTTCAACACCACAGTTCAAAGGCATCAATTCTTCGGCTCTCAGCTTTCTTTAGAGTCCAACTCTCACATCCATACATTACCATAGGCCAAACTATGGTAGGGGTAATGACTGCAATGGCAACCTTCTTCAAAAGGACTTATGCACACACTATTTTATTCAGTGCCCCTGACCCGCAGCAGGGCACTGTTGACCCACACCTCCACCAGAGACTCCTGGCCACTCAAAGGCAAGTCTGGTTCAGTCTCTTGCAGGGACTCTGCTCCTGTCTCCTGACTCCTGATGTGCACAAGGCTTTGTTTGTTCCCTCTAAGAGTCTGTTTCCCCTGTCCTGTGGAAGTTCTGTAATCAAACCCTACTGGCCTCCAAAGTCAAATTAGCTGGGTGTTCGCAATCCCTTCACCAGAAACCCAGGCTGGGAAATCTGTTGTGGGTCCTAGAACTTTCTTAACAGTGTGAGAATTTCGTTGGTGTAATTGTTCTGCAGTTTGTGGATCATCTGCTCAGCGGCTCTATGGTGGGGCTGATAATAACTTCCTCCAAGAGCACTTATGATACGCACTGTGTGACCCCTTTGCCGCAGCCAGAGCCCCTGTCCCCGAGGCAGGCCACTGCTGACCATGTGTCCACAGGAGACACTTAAACATTCAAAGACAGGTCTGGCTCAGTCTCTGTGAGGTCTCTGGGTCCTGGTGCACACAAGGTTGGGTTTGAGCCCTCCAAACATCTCTGGTGTGCATGGGGTTTGATTCTAAATGCAATTTCACCCCTCCGACCATCTTGTTGGGGCTTCTCCTTTGCCCTCGTATGGGGGTTACTTTTTTGGTGGGATCCAGTGTTCTCCTGTCAATAGTTGTTCAGCAGCGAGTTGCAATTTTGGAGTTCTCGCAGGAGAACATGAGTGCACATCCTTCTACTCTGCCATCATGAGGCATCCTACCTATATATTTATATACACACTGCCATGCGTAAAGTAGCCAGTGGAAAGCTGCTGCATAGCACAGGAAGCTCAGCTCCACACTCTCTGATGACCTAGAGAGTGGGATGGGAGAGTGGGAGGGAGGTCCAAGAGGGAGGGTATGCTGCTGCTGCTGCTAAGTTGCATCAGTCGTGTCCGACTCTGCCCCATAGACAGCAGCCCACCAGGATCCTCAGTCCCTGGGATTCTCCAGGCAAGAACACTGGAGTGGGTTATGTATACATGTAGCTGATTCACTTTATTGTACAGCAGAACCTAGCACAACACTGTAAAGCAATTACATTCCAATAAAATCAGTAGTTGCAGCACAGATCATCTTGTATCTTGTAATGGTCTCATATGTCCTTATTTAAGTCTGCACGAACCCAGCTGAAGCAATTATTAATATATCCTGGTGGCTGAGACAGTAAAGAATCTGCCTGCAATACGGGAGACCTGGGCTGAATCCTGCAATGGGAAGATTCTCTTGGAGAAGAAAATGGCAACCCATTCCAGTATTCTTGCCTGGAGAGTTTCCATGGACAGAGGAGCCTGGCATGCTCTAGTCCATGGGGTCACAAAGAGTAGGACGTGACTGACAGACTAATTACAGCACATTATTCATTTAAATTAAAAAATGCTTACTCCTTGGAAGAAAAGTTATGACCAACCTAGATAGCATATTCAAAAGCAGAAACATCACTTTGCCGACTAAGGTCCGTCTAGTAAAGGCTATGGTTTTTCCAGTAGTCATGTATGGATGTGAGAGTTGGACTGTGAAGAAAGCTGAGCACCGAAGAATTGATGCTTTTGAACTGTGGTGTTGGAGAAGACTCTTGAGAGTCCCTTGGACTGCAAGGAGATCCAACCAGTCCATTCTAAAGGAGATCAACCCTGGGATTTCTTTGGAAGGAATGATGCTAAAGCTGAAACTCCAGTACTTTGGCCACCTCATGCGAAGAGTTGACTCATTGGAAAAGACTCTGATGCTGGGAGGGATTGGGGTCAGGAGGAGAAGGGGACGACAGAGGATGAGATGGCTGGATGGCATCACGAACTCGATGGATGTGAGTCTGAGTGAACTGCGAGAGATGGTGATGAACAGGGAGGCCTGGCGTGCTGCGATTCATGGGGTGGCAAAGAGTCGGACACGACTGAGCGACTGAACTGACTGAACTGAACTGATTTATTTACTGATATCAATTTTTCTAAATAGTTCACTTGAACAATAAAACTTGCAAGACTTTGCTTACTAACAGCCTATAAATCTCCATGTAACATGATTCCTAGATATATGCTTTACTCATTCAACTTAAATGTCTTCATTAGGGTAGCACTTCCAAACAATGCTGCACAGAATGCCAATCTTGATGACCTATGGAAAAAGTTTCCTTAGATAAATGCATCTAAGAAATACTACATAGTGATTCCTCTTTGATATTTTCAATGAACACTTGTATGTTAAGGGATCTAAAGAGTTATGTAAAAAATAATCCTTTTACTTTGTTTCATTTGGCATTTCCATACTATTACAAGTCTCTCTCTTTTTTTCAAGTAACATCTATTAATATTCTTTGAATCTGGTGTTCTATGGAATATACTCTGGAAAATATTTTTCTAAGAGTAATGAAGTTAATAAAGATTACGTCTTCAAATTCTTTAACTCATTTAAGGACAAGCAGTTCTGTTTTTCACTTGTTGGATACAATATTCTAACAGCAAGCTTTCAGAGTCTTTGCATTGTCCTTACTCTTTTTCAGAAACTTGAGGCCAACATGCAAACAAGCCTGTGCTAGCCTGCTAGAGCCTGACACCAGAATGAAGAGAACCATTCCAGTAGAAACCATTTTAGACTAGGCCATTCTATGACTGATCCACCAATTGCCTGGCTTAGTCTGGCCTAAACCAGAAGAATTTTCCACAGACCATAGCTTTCTATACCATGTGGAGCTAAAACCATTGACTATTCTCAGTACCTAAGCCTTGAGATTTGTTATACAGCAAAATACAACTGACATATATTAGTCAATCATCTTCTCTGTCCTTGAGTCTAAAACTATCAACAAAAACTCTGGACAGTCTAGAGTAGCTGAACTAGAAAGTCACTTGGGGCTCAGATAGTCAGTCTGCTGATCAGCTAGAAAGTCTTACCAGAGCAAGAGAAGAGGCAGTAGATATGCCAATAGTGGCAGAGGAACCTATGCAAAGAGAGAGAATTGGAGACAATGCCTACTTTACCTTCAGAAATTCCTTGCACATCTTTGTTTCAGTCCCTTCATGAGGCCCAAGCTGCACTTCCTCTGATACTTTGTATCTTACAAAAGGATTTATTTTTTGTAAGTTATCTATTCCTTGAACCAAATGATGCATATCAAAGACTCTACTTCTTTCTCCAATCTCAAGTAAATGTATATTTAGTCAGTGTTACATAACAAGAGCTTGTGTTCTTTTCTTCTCTCAGTTCAAGGCTTTCTTTGCAATGAAATGGTAGAGATAGATTTGTGTTTGACACTGTTTTCATCCTTCAGCAAAACTTATTCTTTCTACTTACTAAGATAATACATAGGCATTATACATGAGTAGGAAGATACAGCACAGCACAAGAAAATAAAAATTAGTCACAATTCCACAGCTAACCAATAATTAACAGTAATATTTTGGTATATACCTCTTCATGCTCATAATCATA
>SJYC01098802.1:0-20685 GCA_006408675.1 Madoqua kirkii | reverse complement strand
CAACATTCTAGGAATCAGCGAACTAAGATGGGCTGGAATGAGTGAATTTAACTCAGATGACCATTATAAAAAGAAACAACACAAATGGCTTTACAAAACAGAAAGAGACTCAAGGACTTGGAAAATGAACTTACGGTTGCCAGGGGGAAGGAATATTAAGGGAGTCTGGGAAGGTCAAGTACACACGGCTATATTCAAAATGGATAACAAACAAGGACCTATTGTACAGCATATAAAACTCTGTTTAATGTTATGTGCCAGCCTGGATGGGAGGGGTGTTTGGGGAAGAATGGATACATGTATCTGTGTGGCTGAATCCCTTCCCTTTTTACCTGAAACTACCACAATATTGTTAATTGGCTATTTTGTTGTTCAGTTGCCCAGTTGTGTCCGACTGCTAGAGACTCCATGGACTGCTGCAAGCCAGGCTTCCCTGTCCATCACCATCTTCCAAACTTTACCCAAGTTCATGTCCATTGCATTGGTGATGCCGTCCAGCCATCTCATCCTCTGATGTCCTCCTCTCCTTCTGCCATCAATCCCAGCATCAGGGACTTTTTCAGTGAGTTAACAGTTTGCATCAAATGACCAAAATACTGGAGTTTCAGCTTCAGCATCAGTCCTTCCAATGAGTATTCAGGGTTGATTTCCCTTAAGACTGACTGATTTTATCTCCTTGCTGTCCAAGGGACTCCAGGAGCCTTCTCCAGCACCACAGTTCCAAAGCATCAATTCTTTGGTGCTCTGCCTTCTTTATGGTCCAGCTCTCATAACCGTATGTGACCACTGGGAAGACCATAGCCTTGACTATATGGACCTTTGTCAGCAGAGTAATGTCCCTGCTTTTCAACACAAAATAAAAAGTTTAAAGTTAAAAAAAAAAAAGATAAGAGGTGCTCTTGTCTACAAAAAGGGCTATCATGGAGACTTCCCTGTGGTGGTCCAGTAGTTAAGACCTTGCCTTCCAATGCAGAGGGTGCTGGTTTGATCCCTGATTGGGAAGATAAGATCCCACATGCCTCCCAGCCAAAAAAAAAAAAAAAAAGACCAAAACATAGAACAGAAGCAATATTGTAATAAATTCAATAGAGACTTTAAAAACTGTCCATATCAAAAATAAAAAGGAGGCTCTCATAAAAGGAAAAAAGGTTTTTTCTAGTCAATGCTAAGAGAAGGAAGATGGTGCAAAGTGATGGGTAGAGAGGATTCTGAGCCTTCTCCTCTCTTCTTTTTCCCTCTCTCCACACTTCATAACGTTACACAGTTCATATTGGGGAAACTATCAATGGCTCTATAAATTTAAATTTTATCTTCAAGATAAGTTATTCTTATTAAAGTGTTATTATTTTTATTTGTAGTGCAATAGGTGTGAAGCCAAGATAAAATGCAAAACCAACTTTTTCCTTTGTGGATTAGGCCCACCAGGCTTGAACTGACATAAACTGACATGATTCATGTGAGACAAATTTAAAGGCTGGATCTCTATAATGAATAATTAGCTAAGTCATAGAATTTTTACAGCTGGAAGTTATCTAATCAAATGTCTTCATTGTACAAATGAGGGTTAAGTTCTTGGCTCTACTCTGAGAACAGCAATAAAAGTCTTGGCCGCTTTAGGAGACAATTCAAATGGGCTCTCATTACCTCCTGCATTAAATGTAAACCAATGTTAGTACTGAATAGAGATTTAATAGAAGCCAGAAGTGATTTCTTGGATGCTGGCATGCTTATCTCAGAGACCACAGTTCTTACTTTCTGAATTGGCATTTTCTAAAGATTATTTTATCTGATACTTGCATCTGAGTGACAACTGCATTTGACATCAAAGTGGATAGTGATAAAATACACTTAGAGCATCCTTATAAATAAAAGCTTACTCTATAGCCCCTTCTAGTCCTAAGATAATCCTCATTAATTTTCCTTCATTTTGAATATTCCAAAATGAAGCTTCTCTTCAAAAAAGCAGAAGGTAAAAGAGAGAAAAAGGAAGGCTGAATTGTAAAGAAGGTAATCCATCAACACTTATTTAACACAAATATTCTTTAAACACTTTAGTGCACACTTTTGTATGCACTAAATTATCTCATTTGGTTCTTTAAACAGCTCCATGATATAGGCGATATTCCATTTATAAATGAAATAAACTAAGACTAAGTGATGAATAATGGATGAAACTAAGTAATGAAATAATAAGCAGTAACCAAGTAGTTGATAAATTCAGATCTAATTTTTTCCTTTTATTACATCATCTTTGAAGCTTGAACTATACTGAGTAAAAAGATGTGAAAATAGAAGATGTTAAAGACAGACACAAAAAGAAGCATCCTGAGTAACTGCCTGCAGAAGAGCAAAGATGCAACTTATAGCAAAATAATATGACCATATAGCCTGGATGATGTGAACATTCTCCATCCAGATGGAGAAAAAATTCTGTTTTTAACTCTGTTTGTGTGTGTAGAGTTTGAGAGTTAACACTGACATCTAAGAACCAGCTCACTAATTAAACCTATTAACTACTGAAAAGCCCAATTACAGCCCAATGAGAGGAGCTGATCATTTGTTAATTAGTCCTCAAATAAAATCTTTTCCCTCAGTGGCTAAATATTATGTAACCTACAGCATCTAAGAAATGCACAATGGACTCTTTTCTCCACCTAGGAAAAGTATATTCATCACATATATTAATCCCTGGATAATTATTTAGAACAACAGATATCCAACTAAAATTTACTGGGTATGTTTAGTGAGGATTATGAAACTTAAGTATAATATTAGAATTAAGTATAATGTTAGAATATGTCAACAGCAGCCATACAATAGACATACAGCAGCAGCCAATACAATCATTTAAAAATAAATACCCACCAATATTTATTCAGTGGATAATTGTGATCTAGTTGGAAAAGACAAAAAATAATACTTCCTGGAAGTCAGAGAGAGTGACTATAAGTAAGGAGTTTATTTAAATGAAGAGAAAGAAGAATGCTACATGTGAAGCACCTTTTAAAAGCCATCATATCTTTTCTATACATTGAGATGGGATTGTGGAATTTTAATAAATTAACACTGACATTAAAGAATGATTATTAAAGAATAATAATTTATTCTTGAGGGCCTTGATTTAACTTTCCATATACATGTTTCTTTCAACCATACTGTTTAAGGATGTTGGAGTTTGACATATAATAATTCTCCTTACCTGGGTTTCCCTGGTGGCTCAGAGGTAAAGAATCAGTCTGCAATGCAGGAGGTGCAAGAGATGCAGGTTCCATCCTCGGGTCAGGAAGATGCCCTGGTGGAGGGCATAGCACCCGCTCTAGTATTCTTGCCTGGAGAATCCCATGGACAGAGGAGCCTGGTGGGCTAGTCCATGGGGTCACAAAGAATTGGACGTGACTCAAGTGACTTAGCATACACGCACACACGCATGTTCTCCTTATGTGTCTGTAATTAGCTCTACAATAAATAGGTAATAAATAATAGTTTTTAAATAAAAAGATTTAAATAAGGTAACAGGGACCAGATTTACCTTCTTATCTGAAACAACTAAACAATTCTACATGTCTTTGAAACTGTGGTTTTCTGACACTGACATCAGATAACTCAAGACAGTAAGCCCAAGAGAGGGGAAACCAAGAAGATGTCTAGTTTACTGACTGCAGGGAGTTTCCAGGCTGCAGTGCAGGAGAGAATGAGGCAGAGTCCTGGCTGAGTAAAGAAGACAGTGAGGCTAAACCAATGTCAACTGCTAGTTGGAACTTGAAATGGCGTCTGCCATCTCCCTCTGCAGGGACTGAATCCCGTGCAGCTGTTGACCTTTGACACGCCCTGGAGTTCAGGATGGAGAATGAGGCCCTTTGTGCTCCAAGAAAACTGGTGGAACAAGTCTCCAGATACATATTTCAGGACCTGATTTTATGAGCCCAATCCTTGTATCTCCCCATATCTAGAAAAGCACTAAATCCCTTCACAATGACATCAGCAGCTCATGACCAGCACAAAACCCTTTGTAAGATACGTGTTTGATTGCATGAACTAGCCCCTCACCAAAATCACATATATTGATCTTCCCCCTCTTCAGAGCACTTTCTCAGAGCTGAGATGCTGTCTCCCAGCCTATAGTCCTCATTTTGCCTCAAACTTAACTCATAACTTTCACGTTGTATGTCGATTTTAGTCGACACCAGTGAGGATTCATAGGGCCAAATATACAAGAGGAGAGAGGTACACAGAAGCAGAGTTCTGAAGATCACAGAGGATCCCCCTTAGATCTTCTGCTGAGCATGAGTGGAAGAGACCATAGCAGGGGAAAGAAAGAACCACCTAAAAAGAGCTAACAGTCTCTGGAAGTTCCACAGGACCAGGAAGAGTGTATTTCTTCCAGAAAAAAATAAAAAGGAAAAGTTGCAAATTTACAGAACATTGAAGTACTCCAAAGGGTATTATCTCAATCAGACTATAGGATGCTCTGGTCCCACTTCACAAATATTAAAAGCAAGCCTCAAGAGGATCAAACTATTTCCAAGTAACTTAATTTCAATTAAGGGGGATAAGTTCAAGAATAGCTATAAGAATACAAAAGTATCTAACACAATGTAAAGTTCACAATGTCTGGCATCAAATGAAAAATCACAAGGTATATAAAGAGTAAACCAGTACAACCCATAAAAGGAGAAACAGCTATAGAAACAGATTTATAATTACATGAGTGATGCAGTTAGCAGATGAGAACATTAAAATGGTTATTATAACTATATTCTGTATGTTTAAGAAGGCAGTGTAATGCTTGAACATATTAAGGAGAGACATGGAAAAAAAAAAAGAGAGAGACCTAAACAAAACTTTTAGAGGCAAATTATGCAAGAGCTAGAATTTTTTAAAAAGTACTCTGGATGGAATTAACAGTGGATTCGAAGTTGAAAAAGTAAAGATTAATGGGCAAAAAGACATGCAGTAAACACCATTAAAAATGGCAAAAAAGGACTGAAAAAGACAGAGTTTCAATGACTTGTGTTACAATTTCAAGCAGCCTACTATATATGTTGCTCTGACTGAGTTTTATCTGAATTAATTAAATTTTCCTCTGCTGGGAAGAATGTGAATGCTAGACATAAATTAAATTATAGAAAAATAAATAATATGATATCCCTGGGGGGAAAAATTGTAGGCAGTCATCCAGGGCTGATATGTTAGTCCTCAGTGACAGGAACTCAGCCTCTTTATCTTCTGTTTCTGCATGCATGACTTCTGGTCCTCAAAGTCACCTCAAGGTCCCAGATGCTTGCAGGAACTCTAAAAATTACTTTCCACATTCCAGAAATCTGGAAAGAGGATACTTCCCGGAACTTGCACAAGCTTCTGTTTACAACCAATTGGCAAGAACCAAGCCAAATATCAGAATGTAGCTACAAGTGATGCTGGGAAAAGCAATGCTTATTTTGGTTAGTCACATACGTAGTAAAAATCAAGGGCTCTGTTTCTATGTCAATTGGACAGTGGACATTGGAGGAATAATAAACACTCTCTCTCATACAGTAAAATGGAAAGAAAAATGTCGGGTAAAAGAGAGCATGTGTCAGGACTGAGATGGAGATGTTGTTGTTGTTCAGGTGCTCAGTCACGTTCCACTCTTTGCAACCCTATGGACTGTAGCCCACCTCTGTCCCTGGAATTTTCCAGGTAAGACTACTAAGCAGGTTGCCATTTCCTCCTCCAGGGATCTTCCTGGCCCACTTCTCTTACATTACCTGCATTGGTAAGGGGTTCTTTACTACTAGCACCACCTGGAAAGTCCATGGATAATAAATATAAGAGGGAGACTTTAGCAGAGAAATATATAGAAAAATAGATACAATTCATACAGCATAACAACTCAGGGATTACGATTCTTCTCAAAAGCAAGTGATATTACTTTTATTGCAAATATCAGGAATACTTTATTAATATCTAAACTGATTCTAGAAAAGAATGTGCCAAGGAAAAATGAAAATATAAATGATTTCTTCTCATATAGAATTTTTAATTTGGTTTTGTTGCATAGTCGAGGTAAGGCTATTCTCTCCCAGTTAGTCAATCATTTATATCAGCAGGGACTCATGGGTATTTATTTTATACTTTGGATTATAACCCAATTTATTGTGTACAAATTGTTCCAGCTCTGGCCATTGGGAGCTCTTTCAATTAGCTCCCTTGTCCTTTAGACATATTTCTGTTGTGGTGGTTTGTTTCTTCTTAAACACTTTATTAATTTTCCACACTACAGTCAACTACTTTTAAATACCAGATACAGATTTTTGCACACACTCCTGCTCAATTCTGTTCTCTTGGCATTCATCAATAATTCTAATACACTGAAATAATTTGGCTTTTTTGTCTTTCAATTTTCATTTTAATTATCTCACCACATTTTGGTTCATCAGCAAATCTGATGTCTTATCTGTGTTCATTCAAATACTCAAGACAAGATTCAGGCCAGAGTCCTATGATCTCCTACTGAAGACATCTCTCTCTTTATATACATATTTTTTTTTTCTTTTTTATCCTTCCAGCTTTCCCCTGTAGCCCTAATTAGAACTCTTTTGGTGCCTTATTCATTCAGATAAAAATGAATTTTATAATATTATCCTCTAGCTCAATTTATCCACAAGAACAAATAAAAGAACAGGAAGTCTAAGGGGAATGCTTCATGTAAAGAATAATAATTATGGATGGTCACAGCTCAGAAGGAAAAGGAGAGAGTCGATGGGAGGAGAGACTCTGGAATTTTATCTTTCCCGGGAAGGAAATCATTATCAAGTTTGGAGGACAAAAAGCAAGGAATGAAAGATGAATTGGAGTCACCTCCACTTCTTCACAGGGACTGTGTGACAGCAAAGCAGAAGAGAAACACCACAAAGATGTTTCAAGGTCACATTTGTTTCTGTGATGGTAAGGAGGAGAGAAGAAAAGGGGTGTTCTAGGAACTGGCAGACAATAAGAAAAGCAACACAGTCATGATAAGCATGTATGTGGAGTTTGAAAATAAATGAATACTGCAAGCCTTTAGTATCAAGTAGATAAACAAAAACCTCTGGTTACTTCAGTTTCAGCTTCCATTGCTATGTTGTCTGGTTTCTGATGCTTTTTAACTAGTTTCTTCAATACAACAGCATTTCTTAAAAAGGAAAGCTCTATACCGGGCTTACACAAGCCAAAACACTATTAAGAAAGAAAGAAGAAGAAGAAAAAGAGCAGAGGAAGGGGGAAGAAAGAAGTAGGTGACGGAGATTAAAAGGTATAAAATCTCTAGTTACAAAATAAATGAGTCACAGGGATGAAACGTACAGTGTAGGGAATATAGTCAATAAATATTATGTAACATCTTTGCATGGTGACAGATGGTAACTAGACTTATGGTGGTGATCATTTTGAAATGTATGGAACTGTTGACTCACTGTTCTGTGTATCAGGAACTAACAAATTGTTGAAGGTCAATTATATTTCAAAAACAAACAAGCTCATAGAAAGAGATCAGATTTTTAGTTACCAGAGACTGGGGCTAGGGAGAGTGGAAATTGGACAAAAGCAATCAAAAAGTACAAAGTTCCAGTTATAAGTAAATACTAGGGAAGAATGTACAATGTGATAAGTATAATTAACTCAAATATAATTAACACTGATGTGTGTTATATATGGACTTCCCTGGTGGCTCAGACAGTAAAGAATCCACCTGCAATGCAGGAGACCTGGATTTGATCCCTGGGTTATATATGAAAGTTATTAAGCAAGTAAACCCAGAGTTCTCATCAGAAAGAAAGAAAAAATTTTATTTCTTTAATTTTGTATCTGTATGACATGATGGATGTTCATTAAATTTATTGTAGTAATCATCTTATGATGTACGTAAGTCAGATCATTGTGCTGTACACCTTAAATGTATCCAGTGCTGTGTGTCAATTATGTTTCAATAAAACTAGGGGGGGAAATGTAATTACAAGGACTTCTGAGGTTTTCAAAATGCTTCTCAGAGTGAGGTCAGCAAATCCAATTTAGGACCTGAGACATTCCCCAGAAGAAATGTTTAATCACTTGTCAAGTGGTTCATTTGATGTGCTCAGGTGGTGATAAGTACTATCCACAGAATGCCTCCTACTACATGCAAATTCTCATGTTTCCCCTAATTCTCATAACAACCCTCCAGGAGAGGTGTGTTCTTTTCATTTGCAGATTTGGAACTGAGTTTCGGAATGCTTCAGTAGCTTGTGCATTCAGCAAGAACAATACCCAATCATTCTGGAAGCGAAGCCCTCTGTGAATCCCCTATGTTACACGGTTTTATCCCAACCTAACAACTCTCCGGGGCCTCAAAGATACTGAACAACTGTTAACACAAGATAGGAAACTTTGTGTTGGAAATCGAGATGTTTACCTCTCTGAATGCCATGGGATGTAAAAATGAGATTTTAAGCCTTATAACTCAGTGTCTGACTTCAGGTACAGATTTTTTAAATTTTATTTTGAGAGGAAAATTGCTTTACAATATTTTATTAGTTTCTGCTGTACCACAACATGAATCTGCTATATGTATACATATATTCCCTTTCTCTTGAGCCTCCCTCTCTCCCTACTCCACCTCTCTAGTACCATACAGTAAATTTTGACAATGTGGATTTTTGCTCCTCCTGCTCCATGTGAGTTTAACTTCATCATAGCTGGATAAATACGTTATTGAGAATTTCAATCTTTTACTTGATCTCTCAAAAGAAAGTTTAGATCAAAAGAAATGACTTGAGATTGATGAGAACTCATAGAAGCTGTGACTTAAAATTAACTTTTTTGCCAGTGGCAAGAAACATTTATTTAATCCTATAGTATGTCAGAAAACCCCAAGTTCATTCTCAGGGCAGCATTTATTTTTTTCTTTTCTGCCTCGGCCTCCTCTGTAAGCTATACTTATATCTACATATATCCTCAAAGGTCTAGGTGATATTTCAATCTTTCATCAATCCCAAGCTAATTTATAGTTATTGAAAAAAAATTAAGAGCCAGCATATAACATCAGATCTTATTTCTTCTAAGTTTGCTCAAGGGAGTATGTGTGTGTTTCTCTTCCTTGCACCTCCAGAGAATATTTACCTGACCAGTAATACTTTGAAGTCCTGGCTGATTAGCATTCTGGAAGAAGCTTGACAAAACTGCTGCTCCTGAAATTTTTTTCACGAGCACATTTTTGTTAGAAGATAGCATCCTTCAGTCTGCAGTCTGATTTTTCTCCAGTCTCAGCAGTCTCCTGGCTTGGGGCCACCGTAAACTAGAAGGTCTTTTGTTTTCTCAACCTCAGTTAAAGTTGATGGGTTTAGTTGTTATTGCTTCGCTTAGCACACTGTATTTACTGCCATTTAATGCAAGCTGTGTGTCTTGCCACCTAGGTCTCCAAGGGAGTCATCTCAGGAAATTTCTTTGAATCTGTGGTTAGATAGTTCACTTTGCGCTCTCGAATCTTAAGTGATGACATGGCGACCCACCTTGCAAAGCAAGAGCTGGAAAGTATGCAAAGGAGACCCTAGTGAAGGTGAAAATCCCTTAGTTCAAACCAAATTAGATTCTCAAAGTCTGAGAACAGGTCTCCAGAACCATCTCAGTGATGTGTATGTCCCAGAATCTGAACCTGACTTAGAAATATATACAGAGGGAAGAGATCTGATCACTGAAGTGTCTAGACAAAGTAATGCCTGACCTGTGAACTTGATTACTTAGAAATTCTTCCCTAGTCCTTAGGAAGACAAAATAACCTCTTCTCCCTCTGGGAGAAGGTACAAGTCATTGGTTTTCTATAGCAGAGACACGGGAGGTACCCTTATGACTCATCCACCCTGTCTTCCGAGAACCAACTGGAGGCAACCAACACACACATCAGCCAACAATGATGTGTGTGTGCACACATGTGTACCCACGCACACACTCAGTGATGTCTGATTCTTTGTAATCTCATGGACTGTAGCCCACCAGTATCCTCTGTCCATGTGATTCTCCAGGCAAGAATACTGGAATGGGTTGCCATTTCCTTTTTCCAGGGGCTCTTCCCAACCTAGGGATGGAACGAATGTCTTTTGCATTGGCAGGCAAATTCTCTGCCACTAGCGTACCTGAGAGGCAATGCTAGCACACTGGCGATCACCGGCATCTTTTCTGGATCAGTGAGCCTGGCGATGGTATTTGGTGCCTATCCCTCGGCATCATCGTATTGCAACATGACAGCTCAGCTTTTGGCATTTCGGTGCCATGCCCTAACAATCAGATTCAGTGATACACTGCTCAAAATCAAAAAAATTCAAAACTCCCAGAATCTGGCCACATTGAGCCTGATTTATTTTCTCCTGTGATTCATCATGAAAAGTGAAAGTGTTCGATGCTCATTCATGTTCTACTCTTCGTGACTCCCTGGGATACAGTTCTTTAAAAATTTGCTCCTCCATCCAAAGCTCTAGGAGGCTGATATCTTCTAGGCTACGGTCTTTTTGAGAACTATCTTCTGCTCATCATCAAAGCTGCACTCCAACTACTATAACTATAGTGATATCTAACTACTGGCAAGAAATCTAGCATTTTTTCAGCTATTTGAAAAGTAACTAGGATTCTTGTCCCATTGTGAGGAGCATGGCTGGATGGGAGCCACAGTGGGACTTATAATGGGAGGGGCCAAAGGTAGGGCTCCTCTTTTCCCAGACTGCTAGAAGGCAGAATGTATCTCATCCAGCGGTCAGAGCAAACACTACTACCTAGCCCTTTGCTGCATTCCTCATTAACTATGATCTATTTAACTGGGATTTATAGAAAACTACTCTGCCATCTCTTCCACTGTCCACGGACCTGTTTGTATTTCAGGCTGGATGATTACCATGAATGTAAATATTTCTGTCTGTTTTGGTGAGCTCTTACAAGCAGAAAGGAAAGGTTGCGTCCTACTAATCTGTAAGTATGGACTTTGCAGTTGCACTGGGTATCAAACATGAGTAGGCGCCATGGGTAAGTCTGACTATTATCAATTGGTGCACATCTTCAGAAGGGATACGGCCGGAGTTCAAACTCAACAACAGGACAGCATCTGGAAGCTATATAGGAATATATGTTGCTGCTTGGTCTTCTGCAATGTTTCATTAGGAAAACTGATGTGCCGCAATTAGAAAAATGTAGCAATGAACACACTGAATCAGATGTTTTAGCAACCAGAAACACGAAGATAGACTGAATCAGTTTATATGTGGGGATTTCGATTTTTATAGCCATCACCTACCCACAGGTCCTCACTCTGGCTTTCTTATGGCCACAAAATAAAGCTGGTCATATTTTTTCAGACAATGTTTCGAAGAGTGGCCCTGATTTCCTGTTATACTGCATTTGTTCCAAATTTTCATTTCAAAGGACTACAGATTCACAGAAAGTTGCAGAAATATTAGAAATATCCCATGTAACATTTCCCCAATTTCTCCCCATGGTAACATCTTACATGAACTACAGCACAACAGGGGAACTAGGAAATTGATACTGTTACAGTTCACATAGCCTATTCAGATTTTACCAATTTTACCTGAGTGTGTCTATGTGTGTGTTGTTGTATGAAATTTTATCGTATGTGTGGATTCATGTAGCAACCACCAGTTTGAGAACATTATTTAAATGGAATCATACATTATGTGACTTTTCAACACTGTCATTTTTTCAGTTAGCACGATTCCCTTGAGACCCATCCCAGTTATAGTGCGTTAGTCATTTGTTCCTTTTCATTACTGAGTAGTATTCCATGGTATGGATGTGCCGCAGTTTATTAAAACCGTTCACTCACTGAAGGATGTCTGGACTGTTTCCAGTTTTTGCCTATTACCAGTAAAGCTGCTGTGAACACGTGCACACAGGTCTTTGTGTGGGTATAAGTCTTGATTTCTCTGAGATAAATACCCAAGAGTGTGATTGTTGAATCGTAAGGTTCATGTCTTTTAGTTTTCCAAGCAACTGGCAAACTACTTTTCCAAGTGGCCGTACAGTTTTATGCTCCCACCAGGAAAGGACAGGATCTCTTTCCTTCCATCCTTGCCAACATTGTGTACAGTCACTATTTTTCATTTTAGCTGCTCTCACAGATGTGTGGTTGTCTCCACTTTTAAACAACATAAACTCAGACGGTAAAGCATCTGCCTGCAATGCGGGAGACCCGGGTTCGATTCCTGGGTCGGGCAGATCCCCTGGAGAAGGAAATGGCAATCCACTCCAGCACTCTTGCCTGGAAAATCCCATGGACAAAGGAACCTGATAGGTTACAGTCCATGGGGTCTCCAAAGAGTTGAACACGTCTGAGTGACTTCACTTTCACTTTCAAGATATCATTAGGTTCTTACCATGAAAACCCAAGAAAAAAGCATGGGTACCTTGATGAACAACACACACTTAGTTGTGTGAATCACTTTGCCCTGTGATTTGCTAAAGCCTATAATGATAAAAGTTCAAGGATGAGATGGCCTTGCGAAACACAGCAAATTCTGACTAGATCAGGTGGGTTCGTTTTTAACAACTTACTGACCTGAGACAGTAATATGTTTCTTGCTACCCAAACATTATTGACTGGAGTGCTCCAATATTCATTTATATAACAAATCACTGGCCACATGTATTAGTTTCTGCAATAATACCCTAGTCAACAATGTGTTAAAGCCATTTTTCTCAGGCAAAGTAAAAAAAAAAAAAAAAAACTAAAATCATAAATGCCTCCATTTAAAGACGCTTTTGCAAGAAGGAAGAAAAAAATCACAGAGTGGAAAAAACAGTTGAAAACAAAACTCCACTACTTTGCTTCCTTTTGAGCTATTCAAAAGGCACCGCCTTTTAAGGAGGGACATACAGAAGTGTGGTTTTTTCCAAGACATCATTTTGGTGGAAATGTGTTGATGGACACCAATCCTAGGGGATGTTTCCCTCTACCCTGTCAGCTTGATGGGGACAGTGAACAGAATTTAAAAAAAAAAAAAACTCTGGGATCTAAAAAAACTTGTAGTTCATTGATGCTTCTCAGTAGATATGAATGACTAACTATGGAAATATTTTGCCCCCCTGCCCCGGTCAGTTTGAACACTTGTCTTTCTTTTTTGGCATAGGACAGGAAGTCCTCCCCAGAGCTATCACAAGTCTCAAATCTCAGGTCCCCAGTTGTATGTGGCATGTGTTTTTTTGCCCAACTTTTATCAAAGAACAAAGTTCAAAGGACATCAGAATCTACAGTTCAAACAGTCTCAGAGGAAGATAAAACAGGGCCAGTTTTAATGAGAGAACAATGGAAAAAAAGAATCCCAATGAATAATGCTCCAGCCGTCTTTTTTCTAAGACTCTTTGTGAAATAATGTGCGCATTCCCAGAATGCGTTTTTCTTTCTCTTCTCTTGAGGCACGATCAAGACTTGTGTGGCTGTGGGATGTGAAGGAAGGCTCTGCTGTTTTCCCCCATCTTACTGTCACTTCATCTTTGTTAAGAATAGTTCAGAGGCTTTCCCTAGACTCTTATAGAAATCTAAAGTAAATGAGTTTTGTCCTGAGATCTACTGATGCCTTGTTTATCATTCCTCTCTGGGACTCCTATTACTTAAAACCTTATATTATATGCAGATGACTTAAGATCATTCCAATAGCTTATTCCTAATATAGCCAGCATCCCTAAATTCTATTAATCACATCCTTTCTTTAAAGAAAAACATTATTCATATCTTTAATTCCAGAGGAGGAATAATCTCCAAACCACACCACTACTACCTAATACCCACTAAAATGTAAAAGTCCAGTCACTTTGTTATGTGCTAAGTGTTCATTTATAAGCAAGAAACCTCAATTGATACATAAGAAGTAAGAGAAATCATAAAAGAAGTTTTGAGAATTTCCCCCACCGTCTATGCTTTCTGCTCCCCCACTTCAAGTGCTGTCATAATCACCAATTCCCTACAAACCCTATTTTCTATTTCTTCTATAGTTTTGATCAGAAATATTTTTAAACTATTTTCAAGGGCAGTGGATTGAGAGCGTCAGAGAGTTAAAGGGAATACTATTTTCTTCACTGCTTCCGGATCAATCACCCCCTTCCTCTTTCCACGTGTGTTCACCCCTCCTTGGCTACTCTATTTTTATCAGTCTTTTTAATCAGCTCATACATTCATTTTCTCACTTCAGCCTAGACTTTGTAGACCAGCCTTCAACGCTTTTCCATTCTCCTTCCTCCGAACCTGCCCAGCAAAACTCTCACTGGTCACATCAACCATCTGCCTTCACCACTTCTACCCAGTTGGTGCAAAATTCCAGAAACAAAGGGGTCCGAGCAGAACTTTCTGAACGCTGGCTGTACATTAGAATGACTTACGGAGCTTTTTAAAACTACTTTGCCCAAAACAATTAAATCAGCATCTCTTGAGTTGGAAACCGGGAATAAGTATTTTTTACAGTTCCCCAGGTGATGCCATTAGAAGGCAGAGTTGAGAATCTGACCGGTCTAGCTGGATCTTCACCTTCAGTTTTCCTTCCCCTCAGTCCTGGTCCCTTTTTCCTTTTGAGCTTGAATTTCTCCCCTCGCTTCCTTAAAATAATTGATATTAGAAATAGAAGTCTTTGGAAAGAAATTCCAGCTACCCCCTGTTCCAATCCAGATCCCCCCAGCCTACTTGCCTACATCTGTTTTCATCTCTAATCTTTACCTTTCAAATCAAAACAACAGGGAGTTTTCATTTTTAATTGAAGTATAGTTAATTTACAGGCTTCCCTGGTGGCTCGGTGGTAAAGAATCCACGTGCACATAGGAGACATGGGTTCGATCCCTAGGTCGGGAAGATCCCCTGGAGGAGAGCGTGGCACCTCACTCCAGTATTCTTGTCTGGAGAATCCCAAGGACGGAGGAGTCTCATGGGTTACAGTCCATAGCATCACAGCTAGACATGACTGAAGCGACTTAGCACATACACACAGTCAATTTTCAGTGCTGTGCCAGTCTCTGCTGTACAGCAAAGTGATTCAGTTATATGCCTATTACATTCTTTTCCATTATGGTTCATCACAGGATACAGAACAGAGCTCCCTCTGCTATACATTAGGACCTTGCTGTTTATCCACTCTAAGTGTAATAGTTTGTATACACCAACACCAAACTCCCAGTCCATCCCTCTCCCTCCCCTACCCCCTTGGCAAAGACAAATCTGTTCTCGATGTCTATGAGTCTGTTTCTGTCTTGTAGATAAATTCATCTGTGCCATGCATTAATTTCCATATATAGAAAAAGTGAAAGTGTTAGTTGTTCAGTTGTGTCCAACTCTCCAACACCATGAATTGTAGCCCACCAAACTCCTCTCTCCATGCAATCCACCAGGCAAGAATACTGGAATGGGTAGCCATCTTCTTTCTTCTCTAGGGGAATGTTCCTGACCAGGGATCAAACCTGGGTGCCCGGCATCGCAAGCAGATTCTTTACCATCTTAGCCACCAGGGAAGCTATAAGTGATATCTTATTTACAAGTGATATCATACAAGTGATATCTTCTCTACCTTTCTCTTTCTAAATTACTTCATTTAATATGATAACCTCCAGTTGCATCTATGTTGCTGCAAATGACATTATTTTGTTCTTTTTTGTGGCTGAGTAGTATTCCATAGTCGGAGAAGGCAATGGCACCCCACTCCAGTACGTTTGCCAGGAAAATCCCATGGACGGAGGAGCCTGGAAGGCTGCAGTCCACGGGGTCGCTGAGGGTTGGACACAACCGAGCGACTTCACTTTCACTTTTCACTTTCATGCATTAGAGAAGGCAATGGCAACCCATTCCACTGTTCTTGCCTGGAGAATCTCAGGGATGGGGGAGCCTGGTGGGCTGCCATCTGTGGGGTCACACAGAGTTGGACATGACTGAAATGACTTAGCAGCAGCAGTATTCCATAGTATATATGTATCATATTTTCTCTATCCCTTCATTGACAGATGAATGGATATGTTAGGTTATCTCCAAGTCTTGGCTATCATGAGTAGTTGTGCTATGAACATACAGGTACACGTATATTTTTGAATTATAGATTTGTCTGGGGATATTCCCAGGAGTTGGATTGCTGCATCATGTGGTAATTCCATTTTTAGTTTTCTGAGGAACCTCCATACTGTTTTCCATGGTGGAGGCCCCAACTTACATTGAAACCAACAGCAGAAGGGTTCAACAGGGAGACCTTTTTCGGTCTCAGTCTCCCTGCCTCTGCTCTTACTCCCATCCCCACCCACCTCTCAGCCTCCTTACTCCACTTATTTCTTCCGTCTTACTCTAAACCTTCCAACTATCCTTCTCTTCGAACTTTTCCCATCAACATCTAGCTAGCTAAGTCACTTCAGTCGTGTCCGACTCTGTGCAACCCCATAGACGGCAGCCCACCAGGCTCCGCCGTCCCTGGGATTCTCCAGGCAAGAACACTGGAGTGGGTTGCCATTTCCTCCAATGCATGAAAGTGAAAAGTGAAAGTGAAGTCACTGAGTCGCGTCCAACTCTCAGCAACCCTATGGACTGCAGCCCACCAGGCTCCTCCGTCCATGGGATTCTCCAGGCAAGAGGACTGGAGTGGGGGGCCATTGCCTTCTCCATCTAAACATATTCAAATGATCATCACCTTTAAAGTACTGCCTCATCCATGCACTGCCTTTTAACTGGGCTCTTTTCCATTTCAGCTGAGCTTTTCGAACGACCATTTCTAATTTTCTCCATTTTATCATGCTCTATTCACTTTTCAAGCTGTTGCAAATGATTTCCAGTTGAAACTCTGAGCCAACAGTCTCATATTCTGAGTCAATAATTAACTTTTTATTGTTAAGTCCAACAGGCATTTTCTCTTCTTCCCTTTCTTGGTCTCTTAGAGCTTGGCTCGTCTCATTCCTTCAGTTTCTGATGCCTTCTTTTCCCTCGGCTTCCACATATTTATTTAATGGACTCTGCTGTTCTGGCCTTTTCTCCTCTCTCAACACGTTTTCCTGTCCTATGTTAATTAAACCCCATGGCCCCAATTACTGTTTACCTGCCATGACTCCCAAGTCACCTATGCACCCCACAACTGTCTCCTCAACTCCAGAAAAGCTCCATCTGGAGACCTCCAAAGCTCTTCCAATTGTTAGCTGAAGTGGATTCTCTCTTTACCAAAGTCTCCCCTTTCACTGTTACCAATCTTAGTGAACACCTGGCCACTATCTAGCTGCAAAAGCCAGAAATGAAGTCTTATAATTCCACTTCTTTGATATTCCTGGAACCTGGTCCTAGTGTTTTATAAAGTCCCTCTGCCATAGTGCAGGCTCCTCTCACTTCTTGCCTAGATTACAAGAAGACCACCGTGGCGGGCTTCCCACCTCCAGGCATCCATACAGTGGATGAATGAAGTGGTTCACTGGGGTCACCACACAAAAAAAAGCAAGAAGGGTGAAAAACTAAAGGATACATAGTTTGAAGTCATGATTCATAAGTCTTATCTAAATTACAGAAGAAATGGAAACAGAAGGTCACAGATGAACTGGAAGAAAGAAAGGTCAGTGTACAGAGATTCTGAAGCTAAAGAATAATGTGGGACATCCCTGGTGGTTCAGTGGTTAAGGCTCTATGTTTCCAACACAGCAGTCGTAGATTTGATCCCCGGTCGAGGAACTGAGATTCCACAAGTTAGGCAGCGTGGCTAAAAAATAAAAAGTTTTTTAAAAATGTAACTCTAAAAAAAAAAAAAAAAAAAAAACTAGTGAAAGAATGAATGAGCTAGTCAGGAGAGGACTCAAATGAATTAAATTAATTATTTTCACTTTTTAGTGAAATCCTCATTTCACTAAAGCATCCCTGGATAGAGTTTAAAACGTTCCAGTACAGACCTGCAGAGGAAGTAGGTAATGAAGTCTGTGGAGACTGGCATTGGGAGTAATTGGGTCAATATTTCTGGTACAAGAACTAGGATCAACAGGAGGAAACTGGATCCTTTCTTACTATTCTATGTCAAGCACAGATTAAAGCACAAAAAGAACACCATGCTGTTTTCCAAAATATAGCTTTATAGTCCTCCTGTGAATATATTTATAGAGAGATAATCTGTAGAGCGTTTACCTTTCAAAAAATCTTAGGTAGATTTTTAAAAAAAGAAAGTGATTGGAGTTTTTCATCTTTGCAACTGTGAGTGAAGTGATAAAAAACAACAACAACAAAAAAAACCCACACAACTCCTGACCACTTGAGAAAAGTTGAAAATCCAAACATATCTGCAAAATTCCTCCAGTTTGAGGCTGGCCTCCCTTTCCTGCTTCATCTCTCACGCCAGCTCCCTAGACTGCAGACAGCCCAGTGAGACAGAATGACTTTTAATTCCCAATCACTATGCTGTTTTCTCCCTCATCTCAAGGCCTTTGACTTAAATAAATAAATAATTTTATTCAAAGTGAAATACTAAGAGTAGTGAAGGCAATGGCACCCCAGTCCAGTGCTCTTGCCTGGGAAATCCCATGGATGGAGGAGCCTGGTAGGCTACAGTCCATGGAGTCGCTAAGAGTCAGAAACAACTGAACAACTTCACTTTCGTTTTTCACTTTCATGCGTTGGAAAAGGAAATGTTCTCCAGTGTTCTTGCCTGGAGAATCCAGGGACGAGGGAACCTGGTGGGCTGCTGTCTATGGGGTGGCACAGAGTCAGACATGACTGAAGCAATTAGCAGCAGCAGTAAAACTAGTTGGAGGCATCACCATAGCCTTGGATTTGCAGGTGTTAACCCGTTTCTGAGCTGTGGCTGAGTGGATGCTGGGGGTGGGGCTGGGTGTTGTGCTTCTGGGGATATTAGAGCCAGCCTGCCAGTTCATGGGGCCCTGGGGTGAGTCTGCAGTCCACCCTTCATCCTACATTTGGTTCACCCTCCTGACTGCCAGCTCTGTTCAGGAACCCAGGTTCCATCACAGGTATATGTCTACCAGTCTCACCGTCTAAATAGAGATCTTAACTGCTTCTTATCCTTTGACTTTGCTACTGAAATTTCCCACCTTCTCTGAAAATTACAGATACACATGAAATATAGCCTATTGCAAAATCACAAATGTATGGTTCTCAGTAAAGAGAGTTGGAATTCTCAGGCTGTTGGCTTAATAGAGAAGGCAAAATAGTTTCTTAAAGTTCTACCAATTTACATTGCTATCTGCAGCTCCTGAATTTCAACTACATCTTCATCAACACCTGTTCTGCCTGAAAAATAACCTTTGGTAGTTCCATGAGAGCTCATCTGATAGTAATGAATTACCTTGCTTTTGCTTAACTAAAAATATTTTTTATTTTTCTTTAAAAAATTTTTTATGAAGGTAAACTTACATGTGTTCATGACTACACACATTAGGTCTCTTCAGTTGTGTCTGACTCTGCAGCCCTATGGACTGTAGCTTACCAGGCTCCTCTGTCCATGGGATTCTCCAGGATAGAATACTGAAGTGGGTTGCCAATCCCTTCTCTAGAAACTCACCTATAGATTTTTAAAATAGGTAAGTCTTTAGTGAATAGTGTGATAAGTTTTAATAAATACGTATAACCATGTAATATCCCAGTTAAGATCTACAGCATAGACATTATACTACAAAAGGTCTTCAAATCTCTTTCTAGTCTACTTCCCCATCTCCAGAGCCCAGATGAACTACCATTTGGATTCCAATAACTGTAGATGCTGCTGAAAAATGCAATAACATAGTATGTACTCCTCTGTGCCTGCTTTCTCTTGCTCAGTATGCTGTTTTTGAGATTTGCCTATAATGCCACGTGTCTCCATAATCTGTTCCTTTTTACCGCTGAATACCAGTCCACTGTGTGAATGTACCACAATTTATTCATTCTCCTGTTGATGGACATTTGGATTGTTCCCAGTTTTTTCTATTATGAATAAAAATGCAATACACATTTTGTGCCAGTCTTTGGATGGACATGTGCTTTCATACTTTGAGGTGAATTAGTAGAAGTGAAATTGCTGGCTTTTAAGATAAATGTATGTTTAATTCTCTAAAAGCAAATGCTAATAACTGTCTCAACTTGTTGGACTATTTTATATTCTCACCATACTCTAGGAGAGTACCAGTTGATTTGCATCCTTTTCAACAACTGAAATTTATAGTCAATTTATATTCAGAAATTCTAATGGGTATGTACTGGTAATCACTGTGCTTTTAATTTGCATTTCCATATTGACTAAAGATGTTGATATGTTTTATGTGTTCATTGGCCATTTGTACATCCTCTTTTTTGAAGGGTCGATTTTAATATTTTTTCTTATTTTTAATGAGTTGTTTACTTTTTGCTATTGATATGTAGAAGTTTTCATTTGTACAATCTCGATGTGAGTTCCTTGTGTCATGTCTGTTTTGAATATTTTCTCCCCATCTGTGCCTTGCCTTTTCATTTTCTTAACAATCTCTTTTGATGAACAAATTGTTTATTAATTTTGACAAAGTCTGGTCTCTCAAGTGTATCATTTATTGTTAGTGATGTTTATATTCTAAGTAATCTACTTCAATGTAGCAAGGATAATCTCCAGGTAGCCAAGAGCTTTTTATTCTAAGCTTTTGTATTTAGGTCTATAATCCATCTTCAGTTGAGATTTATGTATAGGGTGAAATATAGGTCAAAATGTACTTTCTTGCTACAAGATATCCAGTTGGAACAAT